>JAULJZ010170510.1:0-24495 GCA_032270985.1 Heliamphora pulchella
ATCGAATTCGCCTAAGATTAGGTGGGGTCAAATTGGGGTGTCAACAGCAAGCAGCGGCGGAAATGTGATTTAGGGACTTAGAGTTTTGTAAAATTAAATATATATATATATATATAATTAGTAATATATGCGGGTCGGGTTTGGGTCGGGTCCCCGCCCCTGCCCCGCTGCGGGTATTTTTTTAAAAACTCGACCCCGACCCAAATCACTATTGGACCAGGTAAAACCCACCCGAAATGCTTCGGGTAGGGTTGGGTATCCGCGGATCGGATAAAAATTGCCATCCCTAAGCCCTTACGATTTTGTTCTTCCCAATGGGTCACCCATTCTTGCATTGCTCCAACGTAAGTACACTTAACTACGGAATTTTACTAGGGTCTTTACCACCTGGGAAAATGTCTCGTGGAATGTAAAGGTCCAAGATTTGTCTTTTATAGCCTAGGAACTCCCTCTCCCTTTCCAAAGTGAAAATAGTAGGATATCACAATTCACCCCCTTAGGACTGCACGTCCCCGTGTAGTAGCTTGTCAGCTCTAGTAGCCTGCCAGTTTTTTATCAACCCGCTCACTCAGTAGCCCACCCACGTGTCACGCGAGACGGTAGGGGCCCACACTCGAAGGTGAGGAGAGTTGGCTCTGATACCATCTGTAACACCCCGACCCTTTACATGGCAACGATATTGTCCGTTTTGAACAAAGTTCTCACGATTTTGTTCTTCCCAGGAGGTCACCCATCATTGCATTGCTCAAGCGTACGCACACTTAACTGCAGAGTTCTGCTATGGTCTCTACCACTTGGAAAAAAGGTCTCGTTGAATGTAAAGGTCCAAGATTTTTCTTTTATAGCCCAAGAACTCTCTCTCCCTTTCCGAAGTGGAATACTAGGATATCACAACATTAATTTAAACAATCAATAAATTTTAAAAATAGGACCTTGTGGAATATTTTAAAAGTTGTTAGGGCTAATAACAAAACAAATCCTCTAAATAGGACTCCCAATTAATTTTCCAGGGAGATTTTGGCTTAAGCCCTATTTAGAAGACTTATTTTGGAATAAGTCACAACTAAATATTAATGTTCCACTAAGTCCTATTACTTATTATTATGCCAAAACTACCCTTAAGTTTCTTTTCATCAGTCATTCTCGACGATTATGAGGAAGACTTTTCTTTTTCTTCTCTATCTTCTTCGGTAGCGACGAAGTCAGAATCAAGAAATAGATCTTCTCCGACTTCTTGTAATTGTTGACGTTGACGGCCTTGTCGGGATCTTCTTCAAGAAAGCACCTACCTTATTCCTCCTCTGAAGAATAAGACGAATAGGGATTACCGCAACAACTGCAACAACTAGAACACTTAGAACATGAGAAAGATGACGACGATATTGATGTTGAACTCCAAAAACCTACCCTCAGCCTCAAAAGTGCAACCCTAAACACTTTAAACCCTAACCTTAGCCCTAATCCCATCCCCAGTTGTAATTCTTTCGTGCCTTTTTGGCTCAAAATCTCCGAAGAAGATTTCATCAACATTCTTAAAAATCTCTCTCACAGCTTCGGCGGAATTAGAAATATAATTCTTCCATATGTATTGTCTCATTTTGTTAAAGAGAGTGACTCATTTGTGCAAAAAATAAGACATTTTAACATATCTCATTTTATGTAAATGAGATATTTTTTTGAACAAATAAAATATTTCATGTGTATAATTATAAATATCTTGTTTGTGTAGAAAAATAAAACATTTCTCTGCACAAATGGGACATTTTTCAGTTTAATTAAAAATAATGTCTCATTTCCTGTTAAAAAAAATCTCATTTTTTTCTTGTAAAAATATAAAAGAATCTCTCATTTTTTTTAATCTTCCCTCCTCCGATGAAACGTGAAGATCTATGTATCTATCTCCTCTTCGGTTCTTTCGGATCTCTACCCAGTTGTCTTCCCTCCTTCATGACCTTCCTCAGCATCAATGACGACTTTGTACCGGCTTCGGCGAACCTCGATTCTTGCACTAGGCTTCAACAACATCTAGAGAGAGATGAAAAGATTGAAAGAGATGGATACACAGATATCTAGAGAGAGAAAAAATTGAAAGCTCTTTTGTCGATCAAATTTTGGTGAGGGGTAGGAATGGTGTGGGAACCTCCATTGGGTGAAACTCCGGGAGATGTTTGAGAAGGAAGATGACATTGAATTGAGTGGCGGTCGTTGGTGGTGAGATGAAGATAGTGGCAGAGGAGGTGGTGGCAGCCGCGGTGGGTCAGAATGGGAGAGAGGCAGGGACGTGGTGTGGTTTTGAGCTTATTGGGATGTGTTTTTATGGCGATGAGAGAGAAAGAGAGAGTAAGGGTATATTTGTTAAGAATAATTAAAAATTTTAAAAATAAGACCTTATGAAGTGTAGTGGTAAAAAAACTAATAAATGGATTAAACTTAATCAAACACCCCCTAACCATGGGTTAGAGCTGACAAGACGAAACTAAAAGATCAACCCCCCCATTTCTATGTAAGGGCTCTCCATCAAAAGCAAATGTATGAGCTGATCACTCCATCTCTCTAAACATTCTCTCTCTTAAGGTCCATCTAACTTAGAGATTCATTCTAGTCTAGTTCTAATGTTCGGAGATTCATTCAGATTGAGAGTTTGTCTTTCGTCGCTCTTCTTGTAAAAAATAAAGAATCTATTTCTAATCTTAAAACTATTAATTGCTTAAGGTCGATTATATTTTAATGTTTTTTGTTATATCTATATAATAAAATAGAGCATGTTTTTCAAAATATTTTACGTAATATTTTATCAAACTGTCGAAATACGTTTTAATACAAATTTTATGATCAAGCGTTATTCTTAAAAAGTATGTTGATCTCGTTCATCTACCATTGAAATATATTTTGACCAATATTTTACAATCATGAATAGTTTTCATTGAAATGTACTCTCTCTTGTCTTTCTCTCTCTCTTTTTAATTTTTTTATATTTTTCAGAAACTATTATTTTTTATTTTTACTCTCATAATATTTTTTGTTATAAAAAATACAACAAGATTTAATGAATAGTCAAATCAATTTTTATAAAATGTAATCTTAATTTTTAAAATATAAAGACAATTTTTAAAGTTCTACTTATTGGACAAAATAATAAAATAAAACTTAAAAAATAAAATTTTATTTATATATCTTCTTCTATTTTGAATGTCTCCTCTTATTACAAAAAGTCTTAATACCACTAAATTAATATGGTATTATTTATAATTTAACATTATAAATAATTATATTTTAATGTTGAATGACAACTATATGATTATTTAACATATATTAAATAATTATATTTTAATGTTGAATGACAACTATATAAAAAAAATTATTCATATAGTGAGTAACTTCAATTATAATTGCACTTTAATTTGCAATGGGTATGAATCATAGTATTAATAATTAGATTATGTATGAATTTTTATTTAGACAAAAATAAAACCCTCAATTCAATTTATTTGTTAATCTATTATAAGAGTCACTAAACAAGATGACAAGCATTTATCTAATATGTTCATTTTAGTGTAATAAGTTTTATTAAAAGTAAGCTGTATTGTTATGTCTATTTATTTTATATATATTAATTTTATTAATTTTGTATATTATTATTTTGTTTTTTTATATGAATTGAAAGCAAAAATTGGTGATTAAATTAATTTCTCACTATATATTTGTTTTTAAAATTTATGTATTTTTAATTGTTACTCAAAATTAAAATTAAGCTTGTGTTTGGCCTAATTTTTTTTTATAAATTTTTTGATTTGTTTAAAAGAGTTATATATATATAAAAATATGTGCAAAAATTAATTAATTACGATTAATGGATTTTTTTAAAAAAAATCTTTAAAAAAAACTAAGCGAAACAGAGGAGTGGCGGTCAATTCGCTGGTTTCTGATATAAATTAACGACGCCGACGGTTCTCAGCAAAACCCTAAGTAGAGCTGCCCCCAACCCCCCAAGTTTCTGAAGCAAAAACGCAGCTGGGCCAAAAGGGTTCTCTCGCTTTCTATCTCTCTAAATTTACTGAAAATCAGGTGGCTCATGGTTCATCCTCAAATTATATTTTTGATTTCAACGTTGTGTCAGAAAATGTTTTCGGATTATGTATTTAAATATGTTGATTGTGTAAATAAGTTTGTTTGTTGATATCTTGGTGTTGAAACAAGTTTTTTTTTTTTAAAGCATTGCTGGGTTCTTTTACTTTGGTGGGTCTTTGATCATATTTCCACTATTGGGTTAAATCTAAGGATCGCCTGAAAGATTGTTCTTAATGGGTTTTATTCATTTTGAGATTATAAGGATGTTTCATTAGCTCTTTTGGGCCATTGGAGGTTTTATTGACCATTAATTTCACGGCCCAAGATTAGTCGAGGTTTGCTCAAACTAGTGTTAAAAAAAAAAAAAAAAGCTTCATTAGCACTTGTGCTATGAACTTTTTTCATTTTAGGGGATAAATTATTTTTCCTCTTGAAGAAAGAAAATCATTAGTAGATTGTGTATCAAATCCTTGCAAAGGGGTTGGGGATCAAGTTAGCTCCTTCCAATAAAATATTTTTGTTGAGATGCTAAAATGTAGAAGGAGAACCAGTTTGTGGCTTGTTATGAGGTTTGGAAAATGAAAACTGATGCATAAGAGGAACACTGTGCTCAGCTCTCAGCATTTTTATGCATTAAAAGTTTTTGTGCTGTCACATTTTTTGGAATTTTCCTAAAGTTTTGATTGGGTGAAACTGGAATTATATTTCTTGTTTGAACTTTTGCAAAACGAAATTCAGATGGCTAAACTTGTCCAAACTCAGTAAAATGTGTTTGTTATTATATTTAAATTACTCGGGTAAAGTTAATTTAGTTATACATTCTTCGAGCACAACTCACTGCTAAAAGCCTAATTTTGAAGTTTTTCCAATTGGCTGAATTATTTTAGAAGTTCTTATTCAGACTGAATTTGGAGATTATTAGGAACTACACATTAACATGTTGGTCTTATGTGCCTATTTTTACGTATTTGTTAACTGCATAATTGTTATTTCATTTTACATTTTGAGCTGGCCACATTGGTTTGGGACTACTGAGTTGGGAAGAATAGCACTTGCAAACTAAAACCTTGTTGACTGTTCAAACAAAAGACCGAAGTAGGATTTGAGTTGATCGTGTGCATCTTGGCATAGCACATCTTGGCATAGCAGTAAAGTTATTTCATTACGACTCGGGCTTTATGGTTCTGGAACACAGAATCAGCCTTTCTGCATGCAGGGTAGGGCAACATTTGGCCTTTCCTAGATCCTGCCGTGCATGACCCTTGTGCACTGGGCTGTCTCCCCCCCCCCCCCCCTTAAGACCCGGTTATTATCGAACTGATCATAAGAAAATTGTCGGCACTTATTAAATTTCATTTGTAATTGACAGTTGTAATTGCCCAAAGATGGTGGTAAAGTTTGAAGGACATAAAAATATAAGAAAATGGATTTTCTGTTAGCGCATGTTTACTTCAAGTTCGCGCGGAAATGGAAGGATGATGCTCTTGATTATATTGCTACACGGTATTGTGCATATGACTTAGCATAAGTGATACCCAAAGTGCACTTCAGATAAATTCTTTGGGTTACTTTTTTTAATTTTTATAAGCATGAATATAGAGATTTGGTTATATGTATTTGATGATGGTTGAAGATATGCTATTGCCAGATTCTTAGGGCTTGTTTAGTTGTGTTAAATAGTTTGATATGCATTATTTGGCATATTTCTTAACCGCTTAAGTTTTTGGGACACTTGGTTAGTTAATATGGTATTAGAGCTTTGGTGCCAAGAGGTCCTAGGTTCAAAGTCACGTAATGTTTGTTTTCTTGTTATATTTATTATTGTGCATTATGTGTGTTGGACTTGTTGATGTACATGTTCAGTTCAGTTTGTTTGTCTCTTCACGTGCGAGATAGGATTGCACATGATGAGGAGTGTTGGATACTTAATATATATTGTTGGGCTAATTTTCTAACAGTTTAAACTTTTAGGACAATTGGTGAATTAACAAGTTGTTTGCTTTTGTTTTTTAATGTAATCATTGCTTTTGAATATTAGTCTTCAAAACATTCTTTTTGGAAAATTTGCAGAAGTTCATCATTGCATATTAAAGGGTAAGGTAGCATTTTAGGAGATCTATATCTTGATTCAAAGATTTAGTTGCTCTTGTTCGGGATAAGAAATAAAGAGAATATATGGTAATTAAGGGCTACGCAAAGTTTGATGGTATAGTTGATTCAAAACTGTCATATTCTATAAATTTCATTAACATCTTGTCATATTTTCAATTTTTTGTGAACTTAACATGGATTCGCTATTATTCCTGGTTTGAGGTTTCAGAATTTTTTTGACCAGCAATGTCTTTTGCCTTCTTTATTTATTTGATGCGACTTCTGCTTCGTTTTTGTACTTCCCTCATCCCAGTGACGAAACATTTAGTAATCAGAATTTGCGCGTGAATTAGTGACAAGTTGGTGCTCCCTTTTGCTAGTTTGTACTGCAGAGGTAGAGGCACCATATGATTTCATGCCAGGTTGATACTAGGCATTCTGAGGGATCTCTTGCTCTTTAATCTTATTTGGTACCGGGGTTGCCATTTTTTGTTCTTTTCAAACTTTTGTCAGAAAACAAGTCCATTTTTTTAAATAACGTCTTCTCTTATTCATTTTGATCTTATTCATGTATTTTGGAAAGTTAAGAGTATCTAATACTAATAGTATAACTTTTTCAGATTGAATTTTTGAGTTTATTGACAATTGCTTTTAATGAGGCACCTTGATTTTGAAGAAAAGAGTTGAAAAGGGCTAAATTGTGCTTAGTTGCACAATCCTCCTATTGGGGTGACGAATTTGTCTCGAAATCTCGCTCCTGCGTTCTAAAGTAAGAATCTTGTAAGAACCTTGCTTCCAATTAAGATAAAATCTCTCAAACATATAGATTCTCAAAAAATAAAATAAAAGTGAGAAAATAAGAGAAAATCTATAGAATTAATAAGATTATAGAATAAAATGAACTCAAATATATTATAGTACTTTATATTTACATAATATATATATACACAAAAAAATAATCAATATTTGACATTAATTTATAATATTTATTCTTATTTTAACATATATTATAATTATAAAAAAATATTTTGTAAAATATATAAAATATATAAATGCTCCCATAGGTGCTCTCAACCTTAAACTCTTTTGTATGGACTCGTTCCCCCCACCCGCTCCCGCTTCGTGCAACTAAGAAATTGTGTGGAGACGGCTGTGGGATGAGGTGGAAGGTGAAGGTGAAGATTGTGTGGAGCAAATATGGATGGGGTGACCTCAGGCTTTAAGTTACTCTCCTCTAGAAGTCATTTTGAGTGGACAGTGCAATGAAATAACTGAAGCTTAACCTATGCATAGGGAACAGTTGGTGGAGTTTCAAATGGGTATCGGGGATGTTGGCAGGTGTTTCGGCACTAGTGGTATATTGGGCACATTGATTTGTAAATGTTAATGGCATATGAGTTGTAGGAAGAACCTATGTTATTTAGACTTTTCTAATTGTGTAAAGTATTCGGTTGATTACTCGATACTTACTTAAGGGCATGCGATATGTGTAATACATTTTTAGTTAGAGTTTCACTAAGAAAGCATATTTAAAAAATTCGAGTGTATCATAAAATTGTACATAAACACTCATATTATGCATGAATGTTCGATAGAAACTAGTCAATATCATTTATCCTGAAAAATAAAAGAACTATATTAAAGAAAATGAATATTTTGTCAGTGTCCTTGATATGAAAATTAGAAAAATCCGACACTTAGACACATACCCACACTCGAGTCCATGTAACATATAGGAAAACATGCATCAACTGTTGAAATTCTTTTAGTAAAGTCTGGTGATATTTCATCTGGGTGCATATTGTGTACGCCTCAACTTAAGACAATTTTCATGGAGTTTATTGTTCATATTGTTAAATTATTTCAGTAGCATCCAGGATGTTCTCGGAGCAAAAGAAATTCTTTCATTTGTGATTGCCATCATGATCTAGAGTTGAAGTTCAATATTGAATGGTTCAAGAAGCGATACGACTGGGCCAGCTTTGAGTGAGCATGCGTAGACTTGATGCTTTGTCGAAGCAGATTGAGGCGATGAAGGCAGCCATGGTGAAATGGGAGAAACGGCGTGCTTGATCTTGTTATGATGAACATGAACAAAAGGAGAGGCCTTTTAGGGGATGGGTGGTGGTGAAGTGGATGTTGGAGCCACTTTTTCCTGCTCGATTCGGGGTGAAATTCGGATCATCCCTTGCTGACAAAACATTGTAGTTTTCTTCTCCGGGTAATGTAACTTTCATTTTATGTGCAGGAAGAATGAGCTTCAAATTCATTGTTAATGCTTTGCTATGAAGTTCTTAGGCTACTTTTTTTTGTCTCCCTCCCATTGACCATTGTGGGATTCACTGTTCTTAGATGGAATTTGGCTTTGGCAGAGCCATTTAGGTCAAATCAATGGGATTGTAATTTTCAGGAAGGTATACAAGGATACTTGGTTTGGGATAATGGCTTTTTGGTTTATTTTGTTTTATTTGTTTCGTTTTTTTTGTGAACCTTAGATAAAAAAAATTTACTTTCCGGTTGAGACAAAGCGGAAAAGTAAAAGAATATAATTAAGAAATTTTAAAAATTAGAAAAGATAAAAATAAATCGAAATAAATTAATAGCCAATCTTTTTGCTTATTTTCTTCGTTAGAGAGTTTTATTTTTCTTCTTTGGTTTGAAAATCTTACTTTTTAAGTTCTTTCGATCGGGATGAACTGGAGGAGTATAAAATTTGGATTTAAGTTTGAGTCCCAAAGAGTACCAAATTTTGTGGATGAGAAGGATCAACCGAAATGTCGGTTTGGGCCTAACCTAAACAAAATATTTACACGCGTTGTCACTAGATGTGGGTGTGCGGTTTGGGCCTAACCTAAACAAAGTATGTACACGCGTTGTCACTGGATGTGGGTGTGGGCTCGGGCTCCTTAGTCGATCTATATATTTATTTTGGCTAAATTTATTTTAGTAGTTAAATAATTTATTTATTTAATATAATTCATTTTCTTTAGAGAGAGTTCAAGTAACGGAGGGCAGATGGTAGTGCTTCTTCGTGACTGTTTTATCTTGGAAGACAGATGTCCACCATTCGCAAGCACTAAGAGACGAGAGTGAACTCTGTTTTAATGACACAACGTCAAACGCTAAATTTGGTCACAATTTGCTTCATTCTTGTCTCTGTTTATGAATTTGTGTTGTATGTTGTTTTTGTTGTCTTTTCATTGAATTTATTTTTTGATCAGTAACAGAAAATGTTTATATGATTTTACTTTCATGTTGTCAGAAATGGTCAATTGTATCATAACTAGCACACAACTAATAAATAAAACCCTTAATAACTTGGGGATTTTCATCTCTTTAAATGGCAGGTTATGAGGTAACTGTGTTAAGGGTAGAAGGAATGTCAGAGTGCACTCTATTGACAATGTCAAGACAAAAGTAAGTAATTTTGATTGTAACAACTCAAGTTGAGCATTGACTTAATCGGAAAATAGAGACATATACAAATAAACCGAACAGGGTATATTTTTATTTTATGTACTGGCGTCAAATTCCGTAGAAAAAGAGATAATATTAGTTAACGTAACAATTATAGACTAAATTAGCATTTTGTCACGTCATGTAATTTCGTTTATTTTGTAATAATATTTGAAGCTAAAGTATTAAACTATCAAAATTAAACTACTTAAGTACATGGTTGGTAAGTTAATAATTAAAATACTTCGTTGACATTAAAACAATAATTCGGTGGATTTTTTTTCTTTTTTTTTTGCAAATTAGAAACTAAAATGCCAAAATATTGGAGTAGTGGGTAACTGTAAACGAATTTAATGGTAAGAGCAATTTGGGAAATCAACTATGTTCTGAGCAGGAACTTATGAGCTGAAATTGTGCAAAGAACACAAAATAAACGAGTAAAATTTAGAAGAATACCTATGGTCTAGTGCTTGTGCTTCTTGAAGCAGCAGAATGTGAAGATGATTTTCCCAGGAAATGGACACATTGTGTTTGGGTTAAATGTCGAGAATTTTATTTATTTTTGTGTTTTATGATTTTTTAAAATTTTTTGATTAATTTTTTTTAGTTTTTCGAATCTTCTCGATAAAATAAACTTAAAAAGCAAATAATTTTGATCAACAGATGAAAAAAAATTCACTAAAGACGAAAATAAGCAACATAAAATTTGACTTATTATCTTATTTTTGATTTTTTTTCATTTTTTAATATTTTAATCAAAAAAATTTATTTTTTTGGGTCGTTTCGATGAGAAAAGTCAAATAATAACTTAACTAAATAATAAAAAAAAAGTTCACCAGATAAAAATTAACAAAATTAAATAAGCAAATAAGCAAGTACTATCTTAATTCTTGGCCTTTTTCTTTTAAATAGGCATAATACATTACTCGTGTTCTTGTAAATTGTTCTTTTTACAATTTTATAATAAATATTAGCATATAAATTAATAAAATAATCATTGTTTCAAATAATCACAAAAGTAAGTATGCAGTTTAGCAATTTTAACAATTTTTTTTTAATTTTTTTATAAATTAACATGCTTATTCTTTTAAAAAATCGTTATGTTTTATTCAACTAAATGTTTTTAAAATAAATGAAACGTACCTTAAAAGTAGCTTAGTTTGCATTTAACTTTAATAGCATTTAAAATTATTATTGATACTGATTGTAATTGAACCACTAAGAAGATAATCACTTTATTATTTTTTTAACTATTTCGCATAATTAACTAAATTTTGTCATAAAAAAAACTAAATTTAAATTTTACTTCACTGATATTTTTAGTTTCTTATATTATGAAATTAATTTATATGATGATCAATATATAAAAAAAGTATACGCAATGTGATCCCAAATCTGTTAATCTCATTAACTAATAATACATAAAAAAATTCACAAGATTTTGATCTTAATTCAATTAACTCATCAACAATTTGATTTTATAAATTGTATGTGCTATTTTTTATATGATATTTTGATCAATTACGTTATTGAATAATTCACACCATTGCAAACCCGGTCGAGATGCATTCTTATAGCCATTTAGTAACGTATACAGTTTTTTTATTTACAAAAAAATAAAAAATATATTTTTGTTTATTTTTATAAAAAAATAAAAATAAAAACATGTTTGGCACATAAATGTGTGGAAAGTGTTAGTTGAAAGTTGCGGATGAATACAATTGTCAGAGGTAGTGGTTAGAGGTGTTATTTAGTAATGATAGTAAAAGGTAAAAATGATGGTCGAAATTGGTGGTTGGAGGTGGTGATTGGAGCGAGTGGTCAACGGTAGTGGCCGGATTGGTGTGAGTAACCGAGAATGATAGTAAGATGTAATGATGGTAGTTGGAGGTGGTAGTTAGAGATGGTGATTGGAGGTGTTAGCCTAAAAGATAGTAAGATGTAGCGATGGTGGTCAAATGTGGTGGATAAAAATCGAGACAATGGTCGAAGGTGATGGTCGGAGGGAGTGGCTGAATATAGTAGTCGAAGGCGGTTGTCGGAAGCGGTAACCAGATGTAATAGTCGAAAGTAGTGAAAAAAATACAATTAAAACGTATTTATAAAACAAGTGAAAACACATTTTTTCTGTTTATAAAACAATTGTAAATTTTGAAAACTGTTTACAATTTTTTAAAAACAAAAACAACCACTAAACATGTTTTTATTTACAGTTTATAAAAAATTTAAAAACAAAAAACAAAAATAAAAAATATAAACGTTACCAAACGAGACATAGTAATTTAAATATCTTGCGCTACAAATTGTAAAATAGCATTTAGAAAGTAAAGAAATGCCTACTAATCTCTTAAGTTCTATGATAAATATAATAAAAAGAACCAAAAAGAAAAAACAAAAACAAATAATTATGTATTATTATTTTATCCAAATAAAGTTTAAATAAGTGAATAGAGTCGCAAATAAAAGAATTAATGTAAAAAAATCCAGTAATTGTATTGCACACATATTTTAAATTATCATAATTTAATAGTATTTGATAATATTGTCGTATTAATAAAAATAGTAATGAATAGATGTATTTGCACTTTTTATAACGTTAATATTTGACTTTTTTTATATACAGTGTCAATTATAATAATAAATTAAGGATTTGAATAATATTATATTATTTAAAGAATCAACTATTAATATAAGAACCACTAATTTAGTGACATGGTATATTTTTATATTTGATAAATTAAAAAATTTAGAAAAATTAGATTTAAGATTTAAGATTCAAAGAAGCAACTATATTTTTATTGTATGCTTGCAGTTTTGTTGAGTTTTTTTAAATTATTTTATTATTGTTATGTAGTTAAAATCGAAGTACGTTATTTTGAAAAATTAAGTGATTTTCACCCTCAGCACCATAGAGCGGATTTGGATCATGAAGTTTTCTATTTCGTTAAAAAGTAATGCGAGAAAGTTGGGCTGATTAATCATTGCCTGTTTGGGCTGATTATGTGATTTATATTGCTTTATCTCATAATGCTCGTTTTCTCAGCTGCCAAACAGTATTTTCACAAATCATATAGTTTACACCATAATTTACAATTTTCTATCGAGAATATTATTTTTTTATCTAAATAGCATACAATATTTTATTAAGGTTTAATAAAAAATAATTATATATTTAAAATGTCACATGAATTATTCTTGAGAATGATAAGTAACGATTAAAGAACCACATGGCGGTTAATGGAAGTTGGCACTTACAATCAAGGGACACTTGACATTGTTGGAGCATTTTTGAGAAATTATGGGCGGTTATGTGAAGTTATTTATGGAGACTTCTTTATAAATAATGTTCATGCTAACATTGAAGAAACAACACTCAACTCGGCAAATTGCGTATCTTTTTCTTTTTAGTTTATTTTCCCTTTCAAATTTGTAAGAATAGTTTGTAATTCTTATAATCTTGTTCCAGTTATATCGAAGTAATAAAATTTTCTTTATTACTTTTAATTCTATCTACCGTGATCTTCTAACGAAGTCCTGAAACAAAGGCAAAGGACCCCCAGTACAATTGCTTGATACATCGAAGTTTCTGTCGACCTCGACAGAGGATAATATTTGTTTTGGTAAACACATATATTCTGTAAAATACTTATTTACAAAGAGTACCAGAATAATAAATAGATGGTCAGAGAGTAACTTGCATTACATACACGGCCTGCCAACGCCTTGGGTTCTCTAGTTCAATTAATTGAGCAATTTTGATACTTTTAAGACACTCACAGCTTTTCTTGTTCTCGTAGTTGCTCCTGTTTAAAACATCATGAATTGAAATTAGGCCGTTATACAGAAAAGTTAAAGAAAATAAAGTAGAAACAAGAAGAAAAAAATGGCCGCATTCAAAGATGGGAGAATTCGGGTTTGTTTTCTTTTCCTACAAAAATACATGTTAATGCGTCCAAGACTCGAGACTAGTGACAGCACTTCGTATCATTTCCCAAATCAACCTATTGAAATGGTCTTATCACAATCGAGCCACTTCGGGCTTATAATCTTAAAATTGTATCATTTGATCGAGGTGAGAGATGAACTCAACTTGCTAGTCAGCAAAAATTTGAGGAACCAAATCAATTATTAGCTTATGAAGTTTATAACACCGAGTGACTCTCGGATCTCCTGAAAAAGAATAACTTATGTGCTGTGAATAGAAAGAACAACAATCCCTAGCCCTACCACACTTAAAATATTTTTAAGTTATGATTGCCCATAAAGAGCTATTTTGAACCAATTTCACCAGAATAAAATGATGAGTAAATCGCTACCCACACAAGGTACTGATAATTTGATGACTTATAATGACTGCCGGCAGGAGGTTAAATTGCTTGAAGGATAATGTTAAGAAAATGATTTATTTGCATCAATTAATAAGCATTTAAGGTAAATAGCCAGCTAAGTATCAATGGCATTAACTTTAATCTTATTAGTCTAGTTTAGTAAACATTGTCCCATCTAATACTTGGAAAGTTTTATTGCTTAATTAAGTGTTTTTCTCAACAATTTCAATGCTTTTCTTCAAATTCTTGGTCAATATCTCCAAGGTTTGGAACCTCAATATGGCGTTTTATATCAATACTTATTCTTTGGTTTTGTTAGTCTAAGCAACTCAAGGGGGGTGAATTGGGTCTAAAAAGAATAATAACTATTTTATAAAATTTTTCGAAAACCTTTTAATATTTCAAACAAATATAGCAAATATAACAAGAAATAAAGTAATAAGAATATTAAAGAGGTAAGGGAGAGAGAAATAGAACCCGACACCAAAATTTATAGTGGTTCGGCTCCTTTCAAGCCTACGTCCACTCCTCAAGACTCCTCTTGAGAATATCCACTATGATAGGAATGTTTATGGGCACATTTAAAAACCTTACAATAGACTCAAGATGATCCTACGAAAACAATCCATGTTTTCTTGTAATCACTCTTGAACTTTTCTTTGAATAGTATTACTCAATCACTCAAATGATCAAGGGTGACTCACCCTTAAATACAATAGATGAAGTATTCGATGAGATTCTCACTCACTCTTTTTACAGATGATTAGCAATAAATAAGAAGTAAAGAGATGAGAGATTAAGAGCTGGAGTTTATGAGTAATAAATGAAAGCTTGAGAGTTTGATATTTGATTCAAGCAATAGAACAGTAGAATTGAAGCTCTAGTACTTTAAAAGTCTGATAAATAACTCCTTATATAGCCTCTTGATGATTTATAACCGTTGGAGGTAGATAGAAATATTAAATGTAAAAATTCAACCGTTGAAACCGGTGCCAGATTTGAAATTCCGTCCCAGGTGTCGATTGAAAACTATTTTGGGTCGACACAAATCTTCTACGGCTTGGTTCTTCAAGTGTATGGGTCAACTCAATTTTTTGTTGGTGTCAACATTAATTTTTACATCCTTCTCACCAACACAACGGTGTCAACTCAAAATCATTTGATGTCGACTCGTTTAATACTTCAGCTTTCCAAGAAAACCTTTTTGTGTCAACTCATATCCTCGTTAGTGTCGACTCAAAATTCTGCAGAACACTCAGTTGATTTGTGTCGACTCAACTTGGTTTTGGTGTTGACTCAAAATTCTACAAAAAGTTTCGGTTGTTTTGTGTTGACTCATCTTTGCTTTGGTGTTGACTCAAAATTCCCGAATGACTTTAGAGAGTCCCGAAGAGTCTTTTGGTGTCAACTTAAATTTCTGTTTGCGTCGACTCATTTTGTTGCAGAAAGTTTTAGTTCTTTGGGTCGACTCAAAAGTCTATTTGTGTTGACTCATCTTGGAGTACCTGAAAACATCTTAGGCAAACATGTTAAGGTGTCGACTCATTTGGTCAAAGGTGTCGACACACTTGAGAACATCAAACATTCTTTGTTTTAAGGTGTCGACTCAATTATCAATTAGGGTTTACACGAAGTATTCTTTTTTTAAGAATACTGAGGTGTCAACTTACTTGAGAAAAGAGTCAGTTCAATATGGATAAAAGTGTCAACTCATTTGTCATTTTGTATCAACACTACCTTTCTAAAAATATTAAATATTATTTTTTAAAATCAATGTTACTTGAAAAATGAATTATCCAAAATCATCAAAATCTAATTAATTAAAGAAGCCCTTGGGCTAACAATCTCCCAATTTTTTGATGATTACAACATTTTCTAGAAAATATTTAAAAAGATTTTGAACAAGGGTTCTCCCCTTGTCTCTATGCCTTAACCAAGTTAAGCAAACACAAAGGCTAGGCATTCAACAACAGTGTAATACACATGTTTAAAATGATTTGCAATTTAATTCAGAAGCATTCTGAATTCATTAAAATATATGTATCAATTCAAATAGGTTCAACACTTAACAAGCATATATGTGCAAAGTGTTTCTCAAATCCCAAATATCAAACATAATATATAGAGCATGTAATCAACATTTGATATCAAAAAGGATTTCAAAGCCATCATTCAACAAAGTTTATACGTAAAAAACAACTAGAAATAGTTACGAGATTGCCTAAGCATTCATAACAAAAAAAAATGTATGTTTCAAACATTCAAAACCACCACAAACATTCACAACCACCACAAACAAAAATGCATGTTCTTTGGAGGTTCGTTTTCGCTCAGTGGCCTTTTCTTATTCTTCAAGAGCTGCAAAGGAGGCTGCCAGAGCTAAGTCCGCTTCTCGTTGCAAACGAGCTGTCTTCTCTTCTTTGCTCTCCTTGGGCTTGAATTGCTTAGCTCATGCGACTTGAAACCATTTCAGATACTCTTCGACTTTCCTTGAATTGTTCTGGACTGCAATAACGACACCGTCGTCGTATTCTTTTCTGACTTGCTGAAGGATTGCATTGTTGCAATTTACAATGAAAACAATGTTGTTATCTATTGTTTTGCATAATGCTCTCCCATCATTAGTGGCATGCTCAACGTCCCGTCTCAAACCACGGTTAGTTTTATCAAGATGCTTGATTTTGTCGGAGAGGGAGGAGATGGTGCTATGAAGATCAAAGAAGTCTTGGTCGACCTTGGTTTGGAAGTTTGTCAAGGAATAAGATAAATCCTTGACTAAAGAGACAAGCTCAGATAGATCAACAGCAGGAGGGCCAACAGATGGAGCAGATGAAGAATAAAAATGAGGAGGGACATGAGAGGGAGCAGAAGAGGGTTCAGGAATGTCAGCCCTAGTGGATGGAGGAATAAGAAATCCAAAATCAACAGAAATAGAAGAAAAGTCATGAGGAGCAGGAGGATTTCTGGTGACAGAGGGGGTACCACGACGAGTAGTCCATACACCGTCCACTTTGAAAATTTGCATGTGCTTGAGAGTGGATTGCCCATAAAGGTCATGTTTAGAAAATGGAACAACTTTTTCCTCAAAAAGATCAACACCGAAGTGTCGAAAAACTTTGGTTAGAAACATGACATGGGAAAGAGAAGAGCTCGACTTTTCATAAGATTAAAGCATGTCAGAAATGAACAGGAAATCAAGATCAAGTTTTTCCTTTTCAACGATGCACTGCATGACAAAGATGTGCATGTAAGTGGCATCACTAAACTTTCCTAACTGGGACAAAAAGATGTGATTGACCATGTGGTGCAGAATACACATTTCAGACTTTAGTGAGTTGGCCTCCAAGGGTTTCGAGGGATCAACTTTCTCAACCTCAAATATTTGTTTCACGACATCATGAAAAGAGAAGCCTTCGATTTCGATGGTTCTCTTGTTCGCTTTGCACGTAACAAATATGTCACCCTCTAGAATACTAAGAATCTCATTAAAAACACTTGAGGTCAATTTTATTTCAGTACCATTTACGCAAGTGGTAATGGTGTTACTAGGGATAGAGGAGATATGAAAATACGTATAGAAGAGTTTCACGAGGGTTGGATAATGGGGGTCATGAACTTGAAGGAGTCTTTCCCAACCAAGATTAGAAAACAAGTCTTTAAATTTCATTTCAATTGAATCAAAATACTGAAAATCAATGGCACGTCCGGGTATTACCTTTCGATTCATGAAGGATTGAAAGTACAAGTTCTGGAATTTGTTGGACTAGAAGCTCAAGGATTCAGCCATTCCTATTATCGAAGTTTCCATCATCGTCGTCGTCGATTTCTTCTTCTTCTTTTGAGCCCTAGGATTTGAAGGGCCTTCGTCTTGCCTCTTGCTACCCTTTTCCATAGTTTGGCTGGTCATTGAGATAGAGGTTGAGAAACGGTGGAGGAGGGATGAGAAGGTGTTGACTCGATTTTTCGAAGATGGGGAAGATGAAAAGATGTGGGAGACAAATGATTTTTGTAGAGAGAGCGAGACATAACGACACGTCGGGTGTGGGACCAGTGCCTTTATATAGGTAAAAGATTTGTGTTGACACAAAAGGCATTTGAGTGACATGTTTTTTCGCAAAAATGGGTGTTCAAAGGATAGGAATTGTGTCGACACTTTTTCCATGGTGTCGACACTTTCGGCCAATTGGGTCAACACATTTTGAGAGTTGGGTCCACTCAAATTTACCGAGAGCTGAGGTCGAATATGAGTCGACACTATTTTCACAAATCATATTATTTACACCATAATTTACAATTTTCTTCTATCGAGAATATTATTTTCTATCTAAATAGTCTACCATATTTTATAAAGGTTTAATAAAAAATAATTATATATTTTAAATGTCACATGAATTATTCTTGAAGATGATAGGTGGCGATTAAAGAACCACATGGCAGCTAATAGAAGTTGCCACTTACAACCAAGGGACACTTGACATTGTTGGAGCATTTTTGAGAAGTTATGGGTGGTTATGCGAAATTATTTATGGAGACTTCTTTATAAATAATGTTCATGCATACATTGAAGAAACAACACTCAATTTGGCAAACTGCGTATCTTTTTTATTTTACTTTATTTTCTTTTCAAGTTTGTAGAAGTACTTCGTAATTTTTGTAACGATTTCAGTTATATCGAAGTAATAAAATTTCCTTTATTACTTTTGATTCTATCTACTGTGATTTTCTGGCAAAATCCTGAAACAAGGCAAAGGACTCTCAGTACAATCGCTTGATACATCAAACTTCCTTCGACCTCGATGGAGGATAATATTTGTTTTGGTAAACACATATAGAGTACCAGAAGAGTAAATACTTATTTACAGATAGAGTGCCAGAAGAGTAAATAGATGATCGAGAGTAACTTGCATTACATACACGGCCCTGCCAACGCATTGGGTTCTCTAATTCAATTTATTGAGCAATTTTGATACTTTTAAGACACTCACAGCTTTGCTTGTTCTCGTAGTTGCTCTTGTTTGAAACATCATGAATTGAAATTAGACAGTTATACGGAAAAGTTAAAGAAAATAAAGTAGAAACTGGAAGAAAAAAATGGCCACATTCAAAGATGGGAGAATCTGGGTTTGTTTTCTTTTCCTACAAAAATACATGTTAATGCATCCACGACTCGAGACTAGTGAGAGCTCTTCGTATCATTTCCCAAATCAACCTATTGTAATGGTCTTATCACATTCGAGCCACTGCAGGCTTATAATCTTAAAATTGTATTATTCGATCGGGGTGAGAGATGAACTCAACGTCAGCAAAAATTTGAGGAACCAAATCAATTATTAGCTTATGAAGTTTATAACACCGAATAACTCTCGAATCTCCTGAAAAAGAATAACTTATGTGCCGTGGATAGAAAGAACAACAATCCCTAGCCCTACCACACTTAAATATTTTTAAGTTATGATTGCCTATAAAGAGCTATTTTGAACCAATTTCACCAGAATAAAATGATGAGTAAACCGCTACCCACACAAGGTATTGATAATTTGATGACTTATAATGACTGCCGGCAGGAGGTTAAATTGTTTGAAGGATAATGTTAAGAAAATGATTTATTTGCATCAATTAATAAGCATTTAAGGTAAATAGCCAGCTAAGTATCAATGGCATTAACTTTAATCTTATTAGTCTAGTTTAGTTAACATTGTCCCATCTAACACTTGGAAAGTTTTATTGCTTATTTAAGTGTTTTTCTCAACAATTTCAACGCTTTTCTTCAAATTCTTGGTCAATATCTCCAAGGTTTGGAACCTCAATATAGCGTTTTATATCAATACTTATTCTCTGGTTTGATGGTCTAAACACTTCGATTCTTGTTCAACTTTTAACTATAGAAAGGTCAGGTTTACATTAAAGGTAAAAAGAATTTAATTACTAACCTCTGTAACAAAAAAGGCACGGAATCCATAAGGAACTTAATTATGAAACAGAAAATAATAAAAGAACTTAATTACTGACCTCTGTAACAAAGGCGGCATGGAATCCATAAGGAACTCTATGAGGTAATTCGACCACCGCGACCGGATCGGCTGACATTGTCTTAGCATCAATGATATTCACCGCTGAATTTCTGGACATAAGACAGAATATGCTCAGATTGTATTTAAATCATCAAGGTGATAAATATTGCTACTGACATTACCAACAAGAACAGTTTGCATTGAAACACAATTTTTCTACAAGAGGGAAGTGGAAAAATGGTTAATGCCTTTACTCATCTGCGTCTTATCTGTAACTTTGAAATTTATTGTATTTTTTTCTTTACAAGTGACTTGGAATTGAATAGTATATACAAGAGGTTTTCTTAAACTTTTCTGTAAATGTTAGTGGCATTGTAATTCTGTAGTGAACAAATAAAATAAGAAACCAAGAGTGTCGTTGCCACAGACCCCTGATTTGAAGAAGAGCAAGGATCGAGCAGCCTTTAAGAAGAATTCTAAAGGTTAGAATTTGAGTTTGTTTCTATACATCAAGGATCCACTTTGTTAAGGATTGAAGGCATAGATTAGAAGTCTGATCTATGCATTGCGAACAAGAGAAGAAATAACCATAAAGATTTACTAACTAATGAATAATGGAGAAACCAACCAAGGAGATGGATGATCTGACAAGTCTGCTTTTTCAAAATGGCCTGAAAGAAAAAAATTTGCTGCACAATTTGAATTTAATGAAGGCGATTTCCTGTTTTAATGAGTTATATTACATGTAAGCCACCTACCATACAAAGCAATTGAGTATTCAGAAGGATAGATTTGGGGTCGTTTGATCTGGGATGACGGACAAATCAACTTGAATGATATAGCTACTCGTGCAGCCATTGAAGTCTGTTGAAGAATTGTAACCAGGCCTTCTTAAATTACTTGTCCACTACTTACGTATAAACAAAAAATCAGTTTTCTGGATTGGATGGTGAAGTCCATTGGGTTGATGGAATCCTTTATGTGGTATCCGTGGATCGAGAGGAATAGGCATTCTTATGAGAATGTAGAGATTTATGTTTTAAACTTGAAAGGGATTGAGATTCTTTTTTTCTCTTGCTCGGGGAGACTTTCCCTTTTCTGTTTGTGACTTAAATTGGTGGGAGTTGTATATCCTTGTATAGATACAAGGGAGTTTCTTCTTGTTTTACTGCATTCAGTCTGTTGCGCCTCCATTTTGAGGCGTCGTTGCTTAAAATAAATTATGTATTTATTAGAGAGAGAGAGAACATAGACGTATCCAAACCAAATCAATTCAAACTAAGCTTGCGTCCTAGTCAATTACGGTCAGCTGCATAAATCACTTTTCACTGTTTTACTCTATCAAGGGATATAATATTCATTATTCAGTTATTCAATAAATTCATAGCATTCCTTACTATAGCATCCCTTGTGAATTTAGGTCATCTCCTTCCTATAGCCTTTCAATTAACAATAACATTATCATTGTTCTTTACTATTGTATCTACTGATCTACGTTGTATGTGACAAATTTATGAGAACTTTGTGAGTAGGAAAAAGGTTAGAAAGCAACCACATGAAAGTTTTCAATGTAATTGTAACCTTAAGTGCATGTTAATCGAAACTTAATGTGAAAGGCATAGTTATTAGAATTTTACGATTCACAATTTAGTTCACGATTCATGCATGAATCGATACGTATTTACGAGTAAATCTATTTTGTGATAGAATCATGATGAATCTTACGATTCACAGTTCGATGTACTTTTTACGATTCATGTAATTCTTAAAATTATTATATCCAATAAATTTTGAACTCTTATTTATCACTTTTGTTTTATTTTGAAAATAATATAATACAACTTAGTGTGTTTATTGTAAAAATAAGATATAATCATTCATAATTTATTACTCATTTGGTGATTAGATTATATAATAAGAATAAAACAAATTGATTTATGTGAAAATGTCAAAATACATTTTCTAAGGATTTAAAAGATGACAATAATACTTTCAGTAATTTATATTGTTATTTTGGTAAAACAATTATAGTTTAATATGTTATGGGTTAGATCCGTTAGACTCAACGATTACACAATATTTTTTCTAAACTTTTTGTTTTTAGGAGCAATAGGCACACAAGACATATTTGAGTTGAAAAGCTCAACCCACACAACTCCTTAAAACCTAGGTGTTATGAAAAGGGGAAACTGAGCCTTATAAATCACGTAGAGGAGCCTCTAAATGGGCGATGTGGGACAATTCAAGACACCCCTGGACCACAGCAACCGGATACTCGGCACGCTGAGAAGAGAGTAACCCAGCTCTGATACCAAGTTGAAAAGCCCAGCCCACACAACTCCTTAAAACCCAAGTGTTCAAGAAAGGAGAAACTGAGTCTTATAAATCACATAGAGGGGCCTCTCAATGCGCGATGTGGGACAATCCAAGAATTTGTAACTCTTATGTCTAATATAAAGAGCTTTCACTCACTCCCTCTCTTTTGTTATTTTATTCTCTTAGGAGATTTTTGGTATATTTTATGAATTTCAAAAGATAATATACTATGATTTTTAGCCAATTCCGATTAATTGAGACAAAAGTTTAGTTTGGTTTGGTATGATAATATACTATGATTTTTAAAAAAATCTTATAATATGTTAGATTTAAACTAAGATCTCTGGTGATAAAGATAAATATCTTTCCAATTAAATTATGTAATCATATTCTTATTGTATAATTTGTTAGTATTAGAATTTAGATATATTTACTTTATTTCTTACGTATGAAGTGTTTAACATCATATTTATAATTTATACTGAATATTACGATTTTTGAGCCAACTCAAGATTCGCAAAATCAAGATTTTGATTCATTATTCGCTTCACAATTTGACAACAATGATGAAAGGTTTAATGAAAAAACTTCTTTGGCAAAGGAAGGATAATTGAACAAAGATCCATGTTGTCATAGTCATCGAAACCACTTTCTGTTAATTTTACAACCTTCCAGTTACCTTTGATACGGTATTCCTCGTGAACCTTTACTTTTAGTATTTAACAACATGAATCTGGCTATCAGAGTGAAAACTCATATTTCTCGAGTTACGACCATGATTTATTACCTAATACATAGAGGCCATTTAAGTAAGGTGCACCGAACTTGGTGGACCTCAGTGACCAAAAATCTGAATGATCCGTAAGAGAATAGAATAATAAGAACATTATAGTACAACAAAGGAATACATACCCATTCACCTCATCGTGCACAAAAAATATCAAGTAGCCATCATCTTCTTCAGAAGCAATACCAGGTTCACGAGGGACAAAAACAGCTTCTGAACCAAATCTACCAGGTCCCAGATCAAAAATGCCTTGAACATTTCCTCCAACTTCCAGCTTTGTTTTCCCAGACTCCGGTTCGGCATGCAAATCAAATTTGATAATTCCAGTAACCTTTGCAATGTTGTCCAATATGGTCGCATAAACAAATCGTTGTTTCCTATATTTGCAAAAGATAATTAGTAAGCAATGTGCTGAAAGAAAGAAACATTTCTAACACTAAGAGATTCCAATTAAAATTTGAGAAAATTAAGAAATTAATGGATAACAACTTGTTCTATCCATCTATCTATTCATTTCAAAATGTCTCTCTTCGAAACAGAAATCTGCAAAGCTCGGATGAATAGGCGTAGCTTGTTTCAAATCCAGCTCCCACCGTTTTGCAAGGACTCGAGGAGCCGCCCTTGCAATCCGAAGCAGCAAAGAATTGGCAAAGATTGATGGGATGAATTTCCTCTTAGTTACCTTCTTCTTCTAAGCTATGTTACATGGATTTTTTTAAACGTATAAAGTACCCATGTCGGGCATTCGACACTCGAATAAGGGTATGGGATATGTGTCCAATATTTTTGCTTGAACATTTACTTAGAAAACATATATAGTAATTCGAATTTACTAGTAGTGTATGGTATTGCTGAAACTAGTAGCATATGGATTGTAACTTGGAATAAAAGTTGTAAATATTTGGTAAAAATTGTAACTTATAGTTAAAATAGAAGAAAAAGTAATTATAATTAGTAGTAAAAATTGTAAGTATTTGAAAAATATTGTAACTATTTGAAAAATATTGTAACTTATACCTAATATTAGTAACAGGTAGCTAAAAGCTACTATTAGTAGCTTTGCCAAACACCTCTATAGAACTACGCATAAATTTTGATATTAAACATAAAATACTCTATGAAATCTTATAAACATTATTTATCTTGAAAAATAATAGAAACATATTAAAGAATGTAAATATTTTGTCGTGTCTCCGTGTCCTAGATATCAGAATTAAATAATCTGACACTTACACACATACCTGCACCTGACACTCATGTCCTAACTTCATGTAACAGACTCCTACATACAAGTTAAGCATAGCAAAGTCACAAACCACATACCTTCCCATGTAACTCTCATTCACCCTTGGGAAATCCACAGCAGATGCTGATAGTTTCTTCTGTGATGCCAGGCCTGTCTTCATGTTAAATCTCATTTCATACCTGAGGGAAAAGG
>JAULJZ010170536.1:0-24487 GCA_032270985.1 Heliamphora pulchella
TGTAATTGCCATTTGTTTTCTTCTATTTTTAGAATAAACTCTTATGTAGAACATTGTTTTCATAGTTAATGCTCTGGAAATTTATGTTGAAGATTTTCAATTTGAGGTGCTTTTAATAAATCTATTTTTGCACTTTGATATATTTAAATAAGTCTTATTTCTTTTCAATGGTCATAGCTCTGAATAAATGAAGAATGTTAAGGAAAGATAAAGAGCCATTTGGTGGATTTTGACTCATTGGCCAATCACGGACGCCATGTTTTAAAATGGGTCGTGACAGAAGTGGTATTAGAGCAATGGTTTTAAAAATTTTTGTTTTAAACCCCAGAGTATAGGAAAAATATGATTGTCTTTTTATGTTAAGTTTTAAATGCTAAGTGTACTACCCTAATTTCATGTGCATTTTACTTAATTTAGATATGTAAAGATGGTTAATACGCGTAGAACGAACGGGGACGGGAACGGAAACGGAAACGAAAACAAAGACGAATTTATGGCGTAGGTAAACGCCCAAATGGAAGAGATGCGTCAGATGATACGTGACCTAGTCCAGGCTAGGCAACAACAAGACCCCATGCCTCATAGACCCTATGACCCACCGCCAGTTAGAGCTCAGGGCCGCGACCCGGCTCTGCATTAGAACCATGTCGATGGTCTTAGCATGAGGGAGTTTCTGAAGATGAGGCCTCCATCCTATCGAGGAGGGTTAGCCACCATCCTATGGAAAAGATCTTCAGGGTTGTGCCATGTACGAAAGCTCAGAAGGTGACGTTGGCCACTTATCAACTGGAAGGTGAAGCCCAGAGATGGTGGAATCTGAAGAAACAAAGCGAACCGCACATGGAGTGGGAGCAGTTCTTAGGTCACTTCCGAGAAAAGTATTTTCCTCAGTCTCTGCACGATGCCAAGTGCACTGAGTTCCAGCAACTCAAGCAGAAAGGGGGAATGTCAATTTTCGAATATGAAGCAAAGTTCACGAATCTTGCGGAGTATGCCCCACATATGATTCATACTAAACATATGA
This sequence comes from Heliamphora pulchella, assembly GCA_032270985.1. Lineage (NCBI taxonomy): Eukaryota > Viridiplantae > Streptophyta > Magnoliopsida > Ericales > Sarraceniaceae > Heliamphora > Heliamphora pulchella. The sequence goes on from JAULJZ010170536.1 coordinate 1,025, forward strand.
AGACCCGCAAGTTCGAGGATGGGTTACGACCAGAAATCAAAAAGATGATTCACCTGTTGAGGTTACCTAGCTACGCTGACGTGGTGGATTGAGCAATGCTGGTAGAGTAGGAGAATAATGAGAGTCGCAAGTTCTTTGAGAATCGAAAGCGCCAAGCTATAGGAACGGGAGGCAGGAATTCGAAGAAGGCTAATTCGGGAACTATTAGTGGAGGAAGTCAACGGTCTCCTTACGCGACGTGTAGAAAGATGCAATCAGGAGGTTGCTGGAGAACGACCAACAAATGCTTTTATTACGGTGGTAAGGGGCACATCAAGATAAACTGTCCAAATCTCGCGACAAATAACAGAGGGAACACAAGCCAAGGGACAGATAATGCAAGGAGGCCACCATATGAGGGCTGAAGAAACGACAACAACAACCAAAGGCAGGGAAGAATGTTTGCATTGGTGCCAGGAGATCCCCAAAATATTGAGGAGGTCGTCGAACGTAACCTGTTTGTATGCTCAACACCCGCTTATGTGTTGTTCGACTCTGGATCTACACAGTCTTTCGTATGGTCCAAGTTTGCTAGGAATTTGGTAGGAATGCCGGAACCCCTAGGTTACGATCTGCTGGTGTCTCAGCCTATGGGTAGAGAAATAACCTATTCATCTGTTTATAGGAATTGTGATGTAACATTCGGTGATATCAGCCTCGCAGCGGATTTAATCCCTATTGAAATGGGGTATTTCAATGTCATTCTTGGCATGAATTGGCTTGCTTCCATTCATGCTGTTATTGACTGCACATCGAAGTGTGTCAGTTTTCGTACCCCTCGCGGCGAGTACTGCTTTGAGGGGCAAAGAGTTTCCTCACCCACATCTTTCATATCCATGACCCAAGCTCAAAAACATCTGTCGAAGGGATGTCGAGGGTATCTATGTAGCGTGACAAAGGATATGCCTAAAAATTCAAGCCTGGTAGAGATTCCTGTAATCTGTGAGTTTCTAGGAGTTTTTCCTGAAGACTTACCTGGAATGCCCGTAGATCGAGAGATTGATTTTTCAATCGAAGTTATCCCTGGGACACAACCCATTTCCAAAGCTCCATATCGCATGGCTCCGACAGAGTTGAAAGAGGTAAAAGTTCAGCTACAGGAGCTATTGGATAAGGGTTTCATTAGGCACAGTATGTCGCCGTGGGGAGCTCCGGTGTTGTTTGTATAGAAGAAGGATGGAACCCTGAGGTTGTGTATCGATTACCGAGAGTTAAACAAGGTTACTATTAAAAATTGATACCCTTTACCGCGGATCGATGACTTATTTGATCAACTACAAGATGCAAAGATATTCTCCAAGATTGACTTGCGGTCTGGGTGTCATCAGTTGAAAGTGAAGAAGGAAGATATCGAGAAGACGGCTTTTTAAACACGGTGTGGACATTACGAGTTTTTGGTGATGCCTTTTGGAGTAACTAATGCGCCGACAGCTTTTAGGATCTCTTGAATCGAGTATTTAAGGAGTACCAGGACGAGTTCATGATTATTTTCATTGACGACATCGTAATCTACTCTAAAAGTGAAGACGAGCACGTGGTACATTTACGACAGGTGCTGCAAATGTTGAAAGAGCATAATTTGTATGCCAAGCTGAAGAAATGTGAATTTTGGCTGAAGGAAGTGGTATTTTTGGGACACGTGATCGGGAGTAACAAAATATCGGTGGATCCTCAGAAGATAGAAGCAATCGTGAACTGGCCAACACCAACGACAGTAACAGAGATACGAAGTTTCTTAGGTCTCGTAGGGTATTATCGCTGGTTTGTATAAGATTTTTCAAAAATTGCAGTACTACTAACGGAGCTGACTCAAAAAGGAGAACCTTTTGTCTGGAACGAGAGACAGGAGAAAAGTTTCCAAGAGCTAAAAGAGAGATTGACAACGACACCTATACTTGCTCTATCAGAAGGCACAGAAGGATTCTCGATCTATAGTGACACGTCGCGACAAGGATTGGGATGTGTACTAATGCTGAATGGGAAAGTCATCGCCTATCTTCACGACAGTTGAAGTTCCACGAGAAGAATTATCCAATCCACGACCTCGAGCTAGCAGCCGTGGTGCTCGCACTTAAGATTTGGCAACATTATCTCTACGGAGTACCATGTGACATGGATACTGATCACCAAAGCATGAAGTACATCTTCATGCAGAAGGAGTTGAACTTCAGATAGAGACACTGGCTGGAGCTAATGAAGGATTATGACATCAACATTCTGTATCACCCTAGGAAGGCGAACGTAGTAGCTGACGCTTTGAGTTGAAAGGCTACGGGAACCATGAATAGTCTTTTTGCACAGCAACTACAATCTCTTGAGAGTACTGAACAACTGGAGATAGGCAGGGAATCTACATCCTTTTGTGCCGTAATCGAAGTCTAATCAACTATTCTGGAAGAAGTAAAGCAATGGCAATAGGAAGATCCAAAGTTAAAGGCAATTTGCGACCGAGTTAATACGACACCCGACCCAGATTTTTTGCTTTTGGATGGTGTGTTGAGATTTCAAAATCGGATGTGCATCCCCGACATTATAGAAGTAAAGCAGCAGATACTAAACGAGGGTCATAATTCGAAGTTCGCGATACACCCCGGGCTAATGAAAATGTACCAAGATCTGCAAAGGACGTTTTAGTGGATGGGAATGAAGAAGGACATGGTAGCATATGTGAGAAAATGTCTTCAGTGCCAACAAATCAAAGCAGAACGTCGAAGATCGGCTGGTCTCCTGCAACCTTTATCGATTCTGAAATGGAAGTGGGAGTATATCACAATGATTTCGTAGTGGGCCTACCTCGTACGCAGAAAGGCAACAACTCTATATGGGTAATGGTCGATTGACTCATGAAGACAGCTCATTTCTTACCAGTGAAGAATACATACACAATCGACCAGTTAACCAGGCTCTATGTTCGAGAAGTTATGCGTTTACACGGAGTTCCAATGACAATTACTTCAGACCGCGACCCGAGGTTCATCTCTCGATTTTGGAGGAGCTTCCAGAATGCCATGGGCACCAGCTTAAACATCAGTATGGCCTTTCACCCACAAACGGATGGGCAGTCAGAACGGACTATTCAGACGATGGAGGATATGCTTCGAGCTTGCGCCATTGACTTTCAGGGAAGTTGGGAAGATCACGTATTGCTTATCGAGTTCGCTTATAATAATAGTTTCCAGGTTAGTATCGGGATGGCACCTTTTGAAGCTCTTTATGGAGCAAAATGCCGATTTGCTGGGCAAGCACGGATGAAGATCATCTCATAGGAACGAAGTTAGTACAGGAAACAACTGAGAAGCTCAGCCAAATTCAAGAATGTCTCAAGATTGCACAAGACAGACAGAAGAGTTACGCTGACGCACATCGACGAGAGTTGGAGTTTCAGGAGGGCGACATGGTTTTCTTAAAAGTATCTCCAATTAAGGGTGTTCTTCGGTTTGGTCGAAGGGGAAAGTTGAATCCTCGTTACATCAGGCCCTTCAAGATCTTGGAAAGGGTGGGACCAATAGCATATCGGTTGGCTCTAACACCTGACCTCGCTCAAGTGCATGATGTCTTTCACGTGTCAATGTTGAGGAGATATATTGCTGACCCATCCCATGTCCTGACACGACCACCTGTACAGTTGAGTTAGAATTTAACTTACGAGGAACAACCGAAAGGTGTTATAGATCGACAAGAGAAACGACTTCACAACAAAGTGGTGCCGCTCGTCAAACCATTCTGGAGGAGAAACAACGTGGGAAAAAAAAAGCTGACATGAGAGATAAATACCCTAAACTTTTTGAGTAAGGTATGACATCTTCTAACTCAGGTAAAGTTTGGAGGACCAAACTTCTAAAGGTGAGGAGACTGTAATATCCAGAAAAAAAAAATAATAAAATAAAAACAAAAATAAATTAAAAAAAGTTGCTAAATTAAAATAATAAATGATGCAATATATATGTCCATAATTGCATCAGTTGACTGAAACATTTTAAGAAAGAAAATTAATTATGGCATTAAAAGGGGAACCGATCAAATCAAGGGGCATTGAAAGAGGAATGTGATGGAAGAATTTTGATTTGTAACCTAAAATAGGGTTAGGATGGAGCGTCTGGCGTGTGTATAAATACCAAAGGGGTTTGGACTTTTTCTGTACAAAGGAAGAGAGAAAGAAACAAAGAGAAAGAGAGGAAGTGTGTACCAGCAAACCACCTTGGCCCTGACGCCTCTTTCAGCCACCCCAGACGCCACCGATGACCACCGACGTCACCCCAGATGCCGCCGCCGACCACCGACGTCACCCTAGATGCCGTCGCCGACCATCGACGTCACCCACCGTCGCCGCTGTCCACCATTTCTCTCTGTGGTTTGCGTCTCTCTCTCCCCGATCTCTCTCTCTCTCTCCCTCTTTGCCTATCGGAAGCTCTCCCGCCACCACTCGAGGCCACCGACGACCTCCATCGGCGCCGTCGGCACCTCCGGCGGACCCCGAAACCCCTGGTTTTGGAGTCCGATCGCGGTTTGGGTTTTTGCCTCTGTTTTTGTTCGCGTGTGTGGGTCTGTGAGGGTTTGGCTGGCCTCCTTTAGGCCTTGTTTGGTTGAGTTATATTTGGGCTTATTGTTTATTCTGTTTGTTATGTTCTGTTTGGTTATTGTCTTTGTAAACTAATTTATTATTAAGATGTTATTTTGTAATAATAATAATAATATTGAGTTTAATTAGTTGTTATAAAAAAATAGCTTATACTAAAAGTTTTAAAAGTTAAAAAGTTTTTTTTATTTATGAAAATCAGTTTTTAAATTAAAAATGATAATAATTTTTGATAATGGTTAAAAAACTCTTTGAAAATAAATATTTTACAAACTAAAATAATTAGTTGTCTTTAACATAACAAATAATACTAGTTTTTTTTTTTAAAAAAAAAGGGGTAATGAAGATATCATTTTACCACTATAATTAATAAAATAGTAATTTAAATGTAATTTTAAAAATAAAGTATAATAATTAAACTTTATAAAAAAAATTTAACAAGATATTTTTTTAAATGAAATTATTTATATTCAATAATTTTAAGAAAAACAAACGAGATTTTGCCAAATTAAAATTTAAGATAAATTAAATAAAAGAGTTTTACAAAAATATAACTTTATAAATTTTTAGCGTTTAATAAAATGATCTCAGTTAAAAAAAATAAATATATAATTATATTTTATGAACTACGATTAAAATTTAAAGATTTTCTTTAAATTAAATTAAATCTAAGAAAAACATTTTCAAAACAAATAAATTTAAGAAAATAAGTTTTGCAACAAATATTTAAAATTAGAATTTTATAATTATAAATATACTATATTATATAAATTTTTTTAAAGAAATAATAATATAATTTTAATGACAAAATTTAAAAGTAAAAATTGAATGACTAAAATATTGTTCTGTACTTTTAAATTTAGAGTTTTAAAAATTCACAAATTAATTTCTACTAAATCAGGTGAGTCTCTAATATCTGAATTAGTTTTTATTTCACGTGTATGTTAAAAATGATGAATAAATGAATGAAATGATGAATGAATGATATAAATAAAGGATAGAATGATGGGTTAAATGACGTCCTAGCCGCTGGAGGACGTTAAGCGTACCAGCGAGGTGAGGCAATAAGGGTGGGATCACGGGCAGGTGACTTAAGGAATGATCATGTCCACTGTATTAAATGTGGGGTCGCTCCCTACTAAATTCTGGCAAATCGTTTAATATATATTATTCTAACACTGTGTCATAATTAATAATTCAGATATCAATGAATTCACACTAGTATTCCTAATAGATGTTGAACAAATTTTAGTTGATCCTTGAAAGCGTGAAGATTTCAATTTTTGGAGAGCAAGAAGTTCAAGTCTTTTTCATATCTTGTAATTGCCATTTGTTTTCTTCTATTTTTAGAATAAACTCTTATGTAGGACATTGCTTTCATAGTTAATGCTCTGGGAATTTATGTTGAAGATTTTCAATTTGAGGTGCTTTTAATAATTTTATTTTTGCACTTGGATATATTTAAATAAGTCATATTTCTTCTCAATGGTAATAACACTGAATAAATGAAGAATGTTAAGAAAAGATAAAGGGCCATTTGTTGGGTTTTGACTCACTGGCCAGTCACGGACGCTATGTTTTAAAATGGGTCGTGACAGCTTCACTCTCAAAACTTCACACTCCAATTCTGTCCTTGAAAATGTACCAAAGGTATGGTATTTATAGAGTTCTTCAACCAATGAGATGTTGCCACGTTTTTGGGACACGTCAAGCCCTTTGGAGTTGGCAGTCGCCATATTGGACATGGCGGTCGCCATGTTGAAAGAAGGTTCCAAAGGGTTCTATTGGCGGTCGCCATGATTAAAGGTGGTGGTCGCCACTTTTGGCTAGAGTTTCCAAGATGTTCTATTGGCGGTCGCCCCAATGAACATGGCAATCGCCTTACTTGGGCAGCAAATTTCGTTGTTTCGACCAAATTTCATTGGTTTGAAGGTTTCGGGTTCAAATACCGAGCTTGGATCACTTCCCGAGGATCGTACTGAGGCACCATTCTACCTGTTTTTATCATTGGATTCACCTAAGATTAGGCGGGATCAAATTGGGGTCTCTACAGTTGCCCCTCTTTAATATAATTTGCATAGCAATGCGTGAAGCAAGTTATATCAAAGACCTAGAGACAACGACCATTTGACCAAGCCGTCAATCTTAGGCCACAAGCATACAAGCATCCGTATGATGTTGGTCATACTCGAATTTTCGTTGAACTGCCTACGTATCCCTTTGCTAGGGATTAGACCAAAACGTAGTTCATGGGGCAAAATGTTAAAAATGATGCATGACAAGTATAATGTAATGTAATGCGAGTTAGTTTACGGTCATGTGGAGGACCGACTAGTAAGTTTAGGGTCATGAAGAGGATCGACGAGTCAGTTTAGGGTCATGAGGAGGACCGATGAGTCAGTTTAGAGTCATGAGGAGGATCGACGAGTCAGTTTAGGGTCATGTGCAAGACTGACGAGTCAGTTTAAGGTCAAGAGGAGGACCGATGAGTCAGTTTAGATTCATGAGGATGACCAACGAGTTAGTTTAGGGTCATGAGGAGGACCGAGAAAGACATCGATTTAATAGGTCGAGTTAAGACCTAAAAATTCGGGACGAGGTGCGGGATAAAGATAATTAAAAGCCAAGTCATGGCTTAAAATTAAGTTTATCGGGAAGAAAACCACACACACAAAAATCTTTTTGAAATATGTTTGGAAAACACACACACGCAAAATCATTTTTGGAAAAGCTCTCAAAATCATCTTTAGAAAAAATACACACTAAGTAAGAATTTTTAAAGAAGAATAACTAGTGATTTTATGTTTTATAAAAATTATTTTAGCTAATAAAGCGAAAAGAACATATTAATAAATGCATACAAATAATGGGAAAATAAAATATGCATTAAAAAACCCCAAACAGTCCTTAAAAACCCTAAAACATTATGAAGGCAAACTGATATAGGGCTGCTAACTTTGGGGTTGGCGGTCGCCATGATGGGAATGACGTGACTGTTGATATGACGGCGGTCGCCAAGACTAAATCCTTCTGACACGGCGGTCGCCGAGTAAGAACCCCTATAACATGGTGGTCGCCATGTGTCCTTTCGCCAACATAGCGGTCGCCATTACGAAAGGTGGCGACCACCACTTCCGTACGCTCATAAGGTTCCCCAGGCGCGCGGATTTGGTTCATTCTCTCATATCTCCTCCTCTCTCTAGCTCTCTACGCTCTCGAATCTCCCCTCAACTTTCCCTCTTTGCTCCTCACTTCTTTTAGTCCTTCACTTTCACACGATGTTCACACTATTTTTTGTGATCCCATTTCTATTCATGGCGGGCCAGGGCCATGGAGACGATGATTTAGGGGCACGCTAGGGTCCCTCCGCTGCTGGGAGTTCTTCCATGGGGACTCTTAGAGGTACGGCCACCTGTCTTCCCGCTGGTGGAGTCACATCCATGCCACCCACTACTGCGATGGATGCTCTTGTTCTTGAGGTGGAGAGTGCCTCTCACTGGGCTGCTGAGGAGGCACGGGCAACTGCTGAGACTCAGGCGGCTGCTGATGCTGCTGTGGCTGATTTCTTTGATCCTGATGCTACAGAGGGTCATTCGGCACCCTTCGACCCACATACGTATGCTCCACTACCCCATCGCGTGGTCCCACGTGGGATGAGACGCTACGAGCCTTCAGCCAATGCTATTGCAGCCGACGTTCTTCTACAGGAGCCCGACCACCACATTTCTCGCCGGCAACCTTCGGCATATACCCTATCCTTACTGTTTTAATTACCAAAGCATGATATATCAAACGTAGACGCATGCCTAGGATTTCCCTATGTAATGATGATGTGATTCAATTATAATAATGAATGATGATTTATTTTGATGTGTTTGATGAATGATTTTGATAATGTGGATAATGATTGGAATTTGAACTTAGCTTTAGGTACCGATACAATGGAGATTAAAACAGTAGGGACACTTAGGATTTTGAACAAACAATGAAAAGAAATGGCGATTATTTTAGGAAAAAAAAACACAAAATAAAAGGTTTAAATTTTTTTTATTTTTTATTTTTTATTTTTTATTTTTTATTTTTTATTTTTTTATTTTTTTGTAAGGAAAAGCACAAAATTAGGGAGGAATTTTTTTTTTGTTTTTTGGGCATGAAAACTAGAGGAATAACTGCTATAAAAAATCGTAGAAAATTATAGGTAATTTTGTCAAAAATTTTAGACAAAATTTCACAAACTCTGGAGATTAAAGGGGCATTTTATAAAAAAAATCAAGAAAATTTTTCAAATGTTCTAGAATATTTAAAAACAATGATGAAATTATTTATTTCTTTTTGAAAAGTTGTTCAAAAATCTTAGAAAAATCAAAGAAAATTATTCAAAAGTTTTAGAGAATTGGGACAATTTTTTTTTTTAGAAGATTTTTTTTTTAAAAAAAATCAAGAAAAATTCTAGACATTTGAGGAAAATTTTTAGAAATGTTTAGAAATTCCTAGACACTTTTTAGAAGATTAAGAAAAATTTTGAAAAAATCTAGAAAAATCATAGAAAATTTTAGACAATTTTAGAAATTTTTTAGAAAATCCTAAAAAATTTTAGAACATCTTAGAAATAAAATCTTAAAATTTTTTAAAAAATCTTAGATAATTAAGGAAAATGTTTTGGGAAATTTTAGAAATTTTTAAAAAATTCTAGAAAATTTTGTTAGAAAAATCTTAGAAAATTAAGGCAAAAATGTTAAAACAAATTAGAAAATTAGGGCAAAAGGAGCAAAACACAAGTATTTGAGGAAATTTTTTTTTTGTTCCTTTTTTCTTGTTTCTTTTTTTTTTTTACGGAGATTTGCCTTGCGTACCAGGGTTTAGGGTTTCTAGTTTTCTAGGGTTTGAGAGAACCGAAGGGTCGTCACTTACACACGAGCCTAGGGTAGGAGAGATTTGCCTAGTTTTCTAGAGCTGGAGAGAATCGAAGGGTTGTCACTTACACACGAACCTAGGATTTTGCTTTCAGATATCTTTCTGCACTTTGCTTGCTCGATATGTTCTTATATGTTCTCTGCCTATTTTTTTCTTTTTAGGTTGGTCATTATGTCAGAGGTTTCAGAGGTTTAGCCTCCAGAGAGGTATTGGAGTGGTATTATGCCCTCCCTGCTCCTAACTGGGCCTTTATTGATGCCTTCGATTTTGCTCAATTCATACCCCTATTGGGTAGGACGTGTAATGATCGGGTCTGGCTGATGGCCCTAGCAAAGCAGTGGTGAGATACCACCAATACCTTCCACTTTACTACCTTCGAGGCTACTCTGATGCCTCTAGACTTCGCACTTATTACTGGCATCCGGGTTGGAGGAGCTCCCATCCCATTTGATCCGTCCATCGCCGATTCTACCGATGCACTGATGTACTTCCTTGGAGCTGTTCCCGCCCAGATGGATAGAGACCGCGTCATATATACGTGGTTCTTCGAGAGATTCAGACATTTCCACTGCACTGAGCCCCGCCACTTCGAGTGGGTCGCCAGGGGTTTTCTCATGTATAAGTTCGGTACCTCCTTGTTTTCGAACATGGAGAATACCGTACATTTGCACTACCTGGGTGCCCTTGCACGCCTGGACCGGGTTGCTTCGTACGACTTGGGAGGTGCTGCTCTGGCTACTCTTTATAGCTTTATGCTGACCTTGACCCGGTTTCCCCAGGAGCTCAACATCGGGGGATACTAGAGGGTTTGGGAGGTATGGCTTAGTTTTTGTAGTTCTCCATTCATTTCTATCATTTGTTATTATCTGCTTTCTGACATCTTCTTCCTTGCAGTTATGGACTTATGAGTTCCTCAAGCTTCACGTCCCGACGAACTCCTCAGCGGACCCTTCAGTCATTCCCCGAGCAGCCCGGTGGTCCCGAGGCCTAAAGGGGAAGAAGGCCAGGGGGAAGGACATCGACCGGTTTCGAATCTCGTTGGACCGGCTGACTCCCGACCAGGTAACTTTACTTACTGCTTACTTCTTTCTGCATTATACTGCTCGCTGCACTGTTCACTGTACCGTTCTTTATACTGTTCACTACACTGTACCCCACTGAACACAGATACTGCATTGCATTTACCAATTTTTGTAACTTATTCTATTTACTGTACTATTTTGGACACTGCTCATCACACCGCACGACTTATCGTTCTTAGCATTATACTGTACTTTGAACTGTTGCAGGTCCACTAGGATGTTTGGAGGGGCGTGGAGGATCGGGCTAGCGCAGACCTGATGCGCAGCCGAGATATCGCTTCTAGGCGGATCCTGCTTGAGGGCCCATTTGGGCGGGAGGACTATCTAGGAGAGCGAGTGGTTCGCTAGTCACTCGGCCTGGATCACTTCCGGATCTAGGTGGTTCCTCCGGCCTGTATACGTCGGACTGATCATCTGAGCCAGGTCGATCTTCTATTAGAGCTGGTCAGAACGCATGCTACCGAGCTTCTGGTGACCGAGGGAGACTACTTAGCCTGGGTTCGGGAACATCTATTGGGACCTCTAGGACCCGACCCTGCTGCCCCTAGTGGCAGGAGGAGGGGACAGGCACCAAAGGCTTCTTACGTTGGTGCTGCTGGTGCTTCTGCTGGAGCTACTGGTGCTGTTGGAGCTGCTGGCCCTGGAGCTGGAGCTGCCGGAGGAGTGATAGGTTCGGAGATTTCCTAGGAGATTTAGACTGTGGATTATGGCTTCCCCTTCTCCCTTCCTATTCTAGTCCCACCAGTTTCTAAATTCAGAGCAGAGATTGGCCAGGTATTTCCTTATCCTCACTCCTTTCTTTCATTTTTTGCTTTATTTGTCTAACTGTCTTTTCCTTTTCCTTTTGTAGTTTAATCAGGCATGGGTGGACCGTCTGCTACTGATATTTACGGGTCAGAGAGCATTGATCCATCAGCTTGATGCCACCGTATGAGCAGCCAGCATCGCTTTTACTCCTGCAGCCATAGTAAGTGTCTTCATGACTCCTTCCAACCTTTCTGTTTCTTTTCATGTACTCTGTTCTGATCCTTGTTTTCTTTTGATAGCCTCTGGTACCAACTACAGGCATAGTACCACCACGGGCTACTGCTCCTTCTCCTACTCCATCCCCAGCCCGAGGTCGTGGTTGTCGTGCTGCCTCCTCCAGAGCTCGTTCCCGAGGGTTTGTCTCCTCTGCTCGGAGTCGCTCTAGGGCTATGTCTTCTTCTTTCAGCAGCAATGGCGATGTTGACATTGAGCTGCTTTTTGAGGACATCAGCTCGGACGAGGCTGGTCCTTCCTCCCGCCGGGTCTGCCCCAGGTATCAGTGAGAGAGAGAGCTTTCCCCCTCCCTAGTTTCATTCGTTTTCTGATACATTTATTTTGATGGGCCTGCGTGCCCCAGTTTGACATATTTACATACATTTTCCTAATTTTACAGTTTATTGGGCCTAGGTGCCCCAGTCTTTACATTTTATCACTTTCTGATATATTAAAGGCCTTCGTGCCATTTATTACCTTGTATCCATCTGCTTATATGGTTCTTTTTTACTTTACAGCACAAAGTGTCATGGATGCATAGTTCAGATGCCACAACTAATACAGATCACACAAATTGTAAATTGACCCATACCCGCTATGTTTAAACATGGCGATCGCCATAATACAACATGGCGGTCACCACGTTCCAAAAATGTTCACCTAGCGGATGCTTATTTTAACATGGTGGTCGCCTGGTCAAAGGAATGATGTCACTGTACTATGCTTTTTAGAGTTGGTGGTCGCCTGTTCTAAGACGGCGGTCGCCACGTTGAACGTGCCCTTTTGCCAAAATTTTAATTTTTGTCCTTTTTTGCCTTATCAATACAGCCCTGGAGACCCCATTTTCTGTTACTCTGACTCAAATGGCTTCTTCCTTTTCTGCATGGGTCGAGGCATTTTCCCATATCGAGCGTTTGAACTTTACCCCTTTCGGTATCAACTCTTTATTTCCTCTCATGACTGTGAAGACTGATGGACCTTTGTTGGAACCTGCTGCCCAGCTTTGGGATCCTTAGTCCCGTGTCTTTCAGTTCAGTCTTGAAGAGTTATGCCCCACTGTGGAGGAGTTTGCTGCTATCCTGGACTTGGCTCCGCAGAGTCTATTCGTTGTTCATACTTTCTCCTTTTCTGCTCAGCAACAGGTGATGCAACTCTGTGGTCTGTCTAAGATGGAGGCTTCTTTTCTGACATTGGGTGATTACCTTGACATTCCCTAGATCATTGGCAGATTTCATCCTACCGGTGACCTTAGCGACCTTGCCTTTCAGTTGCGACGTCGTTATGCTCTTTGCTTCTGTCTTCTTGCTCAGTATCTTCTCATTCCTTCTGACGGGCGAGTTAGATGTGCCTTAGTTGACATCGCTAGTCAGATGTGGATAGGGAAGGACTTTGTGCCACATGTTTTAACCGAGACACTGCTGAGCCTAGATGCTGTTCATTGTGGTGAAACCACTACTTTTGCTAGCAGTCCTCTGCTTCTTCAGGTGAGCCCAAGACCTCTCTCTTTTATCAAAGCTTTTTGCCAGGCCTTTCCCTTACTGATCTAATTTTTACTACAAATCTGGTTGATGGAGAAAGTGAATCTCGTACAAAAGCTACCTACTGATAGACATAGTGTTGCAGCTTTCCTCTATCACCCCTATTATCAGATATGCGACACCAAAGCAACCTGGCGGTAGTACCTTTCTTCTCCGACTGGTCTAAATATTACTTGGCAGTGCCCCTGGTGGCGGATCTCTGCCATGACCTTGGCCACCATGGATCACCTTGGTGTTTTTCTCATTGGTCTGCGTCAGACTACTTTCTATTGTTCCCATAGGATCATGCGGCAATTTGGCCGCAGTCAGATCATCCCTCACAACATTCGAGGCCGTTTATCTTCATCTGTACTACGGGCCCCATTTTTGGCATTGTATCAAGAGGCCTGGCCATCCCGCTCATTGATGGGGATGCAGGAGCTATAATGTCCCGAACTTTCTGTTGAGTACAAGATATGGCTAACACAAGACAGGGAGAAGAAGGATAAAGAAGAGGGGAAATAGGCAATGAAGGAGAAATATTTGAGGCTTCCTACTTTTTTTTAGAAAATTTCATAGCTTTCATCCTTATTCTGTAGAGTTTGGGACTTGCGTGTCCTTCCTTCTATTTTTCAAAAACTTTGCAACTCCAATTAAAGTAATGGAAAAGAAACTCCCACTTTATGTTTAAGATGGTTCAAATTTATCCAAAATCTTTAAGATTTCAAAGACTAGTTTGCATTGGTCTTACTTAGATTCAAAGATGGTTAACAACAAAGAATGTGGCCGAACTTCTTAAAAGAAGCTGCCTACGTATCCCAAAAAGATGGAATCAGGCCATAATGTAGTTCGGGCTCGATTTTCACTCCGGTATTGATGCTCTCTTTTTTTGTGATGCCCTAACATTTGCCAAGGTCGCCCTTTCAGGTTTTTGGCCTTGCGGGCTGCTCTAACTTTTTTCTAAGTTGCCTTTTGGTTTTCAACTCAGCGAACTTTTATTTTATCTTTATTTTTACCTCAAGGATAGTACTTTTTGAGCTGATCAAGGTTTACTAGAGTGGAGAACACATTACCATCCAAATCCATAGTAATGATTGCACCACTGGTCATGATGGTCTTGATGAGAAACGGTCCATACTAGTTTGGCTTGAACTTGCCTCTCGGGTTAAAGATAGGAGCTCTAATTTCCTTAAGAACTAAATCTCCTTCTCTAAGGTCCCGGGTCTTGACCTTCTTATTGAACACTCGAGCTATCCTCCTCTGGTATCCTTGTACATGAAATAGGGCCTGCAGTCTTCTTTTATCAAACAAGAGCAACACTTCCATCCGGTTCCTTTGCCATTCTGCTTCCGATATGCTGGCTTCAGCCACCACGCTTAGCGAAGAGATTTCCACCTCAATAGGAAGTACAGCTTCCATCCCGTACACTAAAGAGTATGGTGTAGTTCCGATTGAAGTTCTTATCGACGTTCGGTATCCCCAAAGTGCAAATGGTAGATGTTTTGGCTAATCTTTGTGTGAGTTTATTGTCTTTTACAGAATTTTCTTGATGTTCTTGTTTGTTGCCTCGACTGCTCCATTGGACTGCGGCCGATATGGTGAGGACTTGTGGGCTACTATTCGGTATTCTTCGAAAAGATCCAGGACCTCCCCTTGGAAATGTGAACCATTGTCTGAGATAACCTCATGTGGGACTCCGTACCGGCGGATGATGTTTTTCTTGATAAACTTAGTAACATGGGAAGTTTTCATTACCGAGTAGGAAGTAGCTTCCAACCACTTAGTGAAATAATCAATGGCTACTAAAATAAACTCATGTCCATTGGATGCCTTCGGTGTTACTCTGCCAACCACATCAATGCCCCACACTGAGAATGGCCATGGTGACGTCAAGTTGTACAGCTGAGACGGGGGAACGTGCGTGAGGTTTACGTGAATCTGACACTTATGACACCTCCGCACAAACTATATTCAGTCTGTCTCCATTGTCATCCAAAAGTATCCTTGTCGTAGGATTTTCTTAGCTAACATGTTTCCGCTCATATGTGACCCACAGACTCCCGCGTGTATCATTTTCATCAACTCTTGGCCTTCTTCAGTGTTTACACACAGCTTGTTGACCCCAGAATCTCCTCGTTTATAAAGTCTACCACCGTAAATGACAAATTATGCAGAGAGTCGTCGTATTTCCCTTTTATCCTTTTTGCTGGCAAACTTGGGGTATTCTCCTTTTTAAATGAAGTTTTAAATGTCAAAATACCATGGGAGATCATTAGTGCTTTCTTCAATGGTAGCTGTAATCTCATATGTCGGCTTTCTTTTCTGTTAAATTATCAAAGGCCTCATTCGAACTCCGGGTGGTATGTCAATCATGGATGCTAGGGTGGCCAGTGCATCAGCGAACTTGTTCTGCAGTCTTAATAATGGGTGAAGATCACCGGTTCAAAGCACGATATCAACTTCTCTAGTTCTTGATGATAGAGAATCAAGGTTAAGTCCCTGACCTTCCATTCTCCTATTACTTGTGAAACTACCAGTGTTAAATCTCCGATGACTTTCAATTTCCTTACACTTAGTTCTAGGGCTGTCTCCAATCCAGTTAATAATGCCTCATATTCAGCCTGATTGTTGGTGACTTCATTCAAAATTGAGCTTTAAGGATAAGGGTACATGTGATTCGTCAGGAGTAACAAGAAGGACTCCTATTCCATAGCCATATTGATTGGACGTGCCATCAAAATATAGAGTCCAGTTGTCATCTCCGACTTTCATCAGCTGTTCATCAGGGAACTGGAACTTTATGTCTTCACCTCCTTCCATTGGCTGATCGGCCAAGAATTCTGCCTCTACTCTGCCCTTGACTAACTTTCGGGTGATATACTGAAGATCAAATTCTGATAACAACAGCAACCATCGAGCCAACCTTCCTATCAGCGCCGTCTTTTCAAGTAGATACTTCAACGGGTCCATCCGGGAGATGATATTCACTGTGAAAGACAACATGTAGTGCCTTAGTTTTTGGAAAGCCTAAACCAAGGCCCAATATGTCTTCTCCAATGGTGTGTACCGCATTTTTGACCCTGTCATCTTCTTGCTTAAGTAGTAGACGGCTTTTTCAATTCCAATTTCACCTTCTTATGCCAGCATACATCCCACAGCTAAATTAGTCACTGACAAATAGAGGATCAGTGGCCTGTCAAGCTCGGAAGAAGCTAGAACAGGTGGATTTTGCAGATACTGTCGCAAGGCATCAAAGGCGTCTTGGCATTTTTGATCCCATTCGAACTTGACTCTTTTCTTCAGCAGTCGGAAGAGCGCCTCATAGGTAGTTGTCAATTTTGCAATGAATCGACTGATAAAATGTATTCTACCTAGAAAGCCCCTGACTTCTCGTTCGGTTCTTGGAGGAGGCATTTCTAAGATTGCCTTGATCTTTAAAGGATCCACTTTAATACCCCGTTGAGTGATCATAAATCCAAGCATCTTTTCAGCAGTAACCCCAAAGGTACACTTCTATTGGTTGAGCCGCATCTTGTACTTTTGAATCCTTTTGAAGAACTTTCGCAGTGCTACAGTGTGGCTATCCCGATCCTTAGACTTAACTATCATGTCATCCACGTACACTTCGACCTCCTTATGTATCATGTCATGCAATAAGGTAGTGGCAGCCCTTTGATAGGTTGCCCCTGCATTCTTCAAATCAAACGGCATTACACGATAACAATAGGTGCCCTATGGTGTAGTAAAGGTTGTCTTTTCTCTGTCCTCGGGATCCATCAGAATCTAATTGTACCCGGAGAAACCATCTATGAATGACAACAGGGCATGCCCTGCTGTACTGTTTACGAAGACGTCAATGTATGGTAGCAAAAAATCGTCTTTTGGGGTAGCCTTCTTGAGATCCCAAAAATCCACGCAGACTTGAATACGACTGTCCTTCTTTAAAACTGGCATGATGTTGGCTACCCACTTTGGATACTCAGTTACCATCAGGAATCCGACATTGATCTGTTTGGCACTTCTTCTTTGATCTTCAGAGCCTATTCTGGCCGGATTTATCTTAATTTTTGTTTAACTGATTTAGCATAGGGGTATAGAGAGATATGGTATTGGACAATATCAGGATCAATTCTAGGCATATCCTCGTAAGATCATGCAAACACATCTTTAAATTCTTTTAATGAAGTTATTAATTATTTTTCTTCAACTGAGGATAAATAAGAACTAATTTGCATATTTTGTGGGTTAATTTCATTACCCAGATTTATTGACAAAGTTTCTTCAACTATTGGTTGGGCACGCATTTCTTCTTCTCTTTTTATTAAAAAATTTATTTCTTCGGGAATATCCCCGTCGAATTCAAAATTATTAGAAAGAATATGAAATAAATCAAACAAAGCAGAGTAACTGAAAATCTTATTCATTTCATTGAAAGAAGAAGGAATTACAAGCTCGAAAGCATAGACAGGGGGAGGTGCACAAACAGACACGCCCTCAATCACAGACTCAAATTTGGACTCAGGATAGACAACTTGCGTATTACAAGACTCGATGGTCCAATTCTTCACTTCCTTTGCAGCCACGTCGATGATGTGCTTGGTGTAGTTTGCTAGTGCGCTGAAACCCATCATTAAACAGTCCTAATTAGTCACCTGCAGCTGGGCCATGTTCTCATTAAATAGCATTCTCATGTCAGTGTCATCAAACTTGTCAGCCCAATCTTCCTCCTGGACCTTCTTTTCTTCCTTTTCTCCTTCCACGGTTTCTTCCTCTTTCGTGTCAGACAACTGGTTGCTGAAAAATATCTCCAACCCTGGCAGCTTTTGATTGGTTTCTTCGTCGATCCATGGCTCTGGAAAACCAAAATACGAGAAATCTTTCCCTTCCTTGACGAAGTATCCATTGAGCGTCCCAGAATAATTGGCCTTTCGTCCCCTTCTAGGCCCTTCTTCCGTTGGTTTATACCCAAGACCAAAATGGTGCGAAGTTAGCAATACCTGAATGGGTTCCGAGATTCCTTGCTGCTTGCGTCATAATCCCATGCCAGGGAAAAATGACATTTTTCTCATCATTGTTACAACCCGCGGGTTGACATACCTTTCTTCTTCATTCATCAGCATCTGAACAGCATGTGCTTCATCGAACCAAAAACCACTGAGCAACACATCATCTTCACTTTGCTGAGCTTCCAATAGAGTTCTGCCCTCTCCTCCTCTCGAGGGATGAATGCTGTCTTCTCCGTGAATAGTCAAAGCTGCCCCATTTCTTATTAGTTTCAGTTTCTGATGGAGAGTAGATGGTATAGCCTGAACATTTGGGTCATGCAACCAAGGTCTACCCAACAACAAGTTGAAAGACGCCAGTATATCTAGTACATGGAACTCGACCGACGTTTTCAAGGGCCCTACTGATATCGCAAACGACACTAGTCACAGTACATCCCTCCTTGTGTTGTCATAAGCTCAGACTCCTTGATTGCTCGGTGTGAATTGCTCCGTATTCAGCCCTAAACAGAGTGCTGTTTGAGCGAACAAACATTTAATGCAGATCCGTTATCGATAAGAGTCACAAGGACCCATTTGTCCAAGCACTTAATGGTGATATGCAGTGGTTTGTTGTGATTTTTTCCCTCTATTGGAAAGTCTTTATCAGAGAAAAAAATGATTTTTCGTTCAACGGCCGGTAGAATCAGTCTAATCAATTGCTCTGGGGTAGCCTCTACCAGAACACTAGCTTTATTCAAAACCCTTAACACAACTTGCCTATGTTTGTGCGAGGCCATCAGTAGCCCCCAAATGCTAATGTTAGCTTATGTCTTCTTTAAATATTTCAACACCGCATCATCTTCTTCTTCTTGTTCTTTCTCATTTCCTTTCCCACTTGGTTGCCCCTTTTCTAACTAGGCTGGCTTGAAATGTCACCCACTTCTAGTCAGATGTTCTATCTCTTCCTCTGGGTCCCATAATCCTGTTATTTCATCACTAGTCTGTCGTACTTCATTCACAGGCAGAGGGCTTTCAAATGCTCACAAATTACCCAAATCACCAATTTCCATCCAGTTATCTTCCTTGATAAAATTTACTAGCTATTCCCGAGTAGTCAAAAAATCAGTCCACCCTATTCTATCTGATTTCAACATGATTCTTACCAGCCAGTAGGACTGCATTTCATCCACATATACTTCTTCCTCAAAAAGTTGGGGAAGGGTAATGCCGTCGAGCACGTGATCGAACCCATATGGTCGGGCTAGGTAATCCAAAGGCCAATCATCTTATTCGTTGCGCTCCTCCTCTTGTTGGTAGATTTGGATTATCAGTTGACACCATTTCCAGGCATTATCATTCCATTCTTCCATCCTGTCTCGACTGCTTCTAATCATTATGAATGAGCATGCTATCTAATCCTCAGTTATTGAAACATGAGGGTGTGGTAGGTGTGCTGAACAGATATACTGACTCAGGTCCTCTGATTCCCCCAGAGACTTGTAATTTACCCCAGCCTGCCTGGCGTGATTCGATAGTGAGTTAGTAGTGACATTCGATTTTGGGGTGGCAGATGGTGGTGGGATCACCTTGTTGTCAATGAGGTTTTGGATCTCATGTCAGAGCCTCATACATTTATCAGTTAGGTACCCATGACTTTTGTGGAATGCGCAGTATTGAGAAGCATTAAACTTCGGCGGTAGGGGATTAGGAACATGCATGGGGTCCAATGGCTTGATAAGCCCCTTTTTGACGAGTCGACTCAAGGCGGTGGATAATGAAATGTTGAGGGGAGTGAACACCCTCCTTAGCCTTTGCTGCTATTAACTGTTATCTGACTATTGGGCGTTGTTGGATTGTTGGATGGAAGAGGATGGGTTCAGCAAGTTTACCTCGTTTGAGCGGGACATGAGGTTGGTGGTAGCATATTAGTTTTGGTTACTTGTGGAGAAAGTCCTCCTGGGCTTCTGGCTTGGTTCGGCTTTCTCAATATCCCCAGATTGTATGGCGTCTTCTATCTGAACTCCAGCATCAAACAACTACTCAAAGGTAGACAATGGTTGCGTGATAAGGTACCATTTCAGTGGAGACTGCAGATTCTTCCCTACTATCCTCACCTATTCTTTCTTAAAGGGTCGGTTCGTCATCTTGGCAGCCTTACCTCTCCAGTGGGTCAGGAAATCAACAAAAGATTCCTTGTTCTCCTGTCGAGTCATTTCGAGCTCTCGGGTAGTTACGTCTAGTTGGACATAGTAACTATACTGGCCGATAAAAGCTGTTGCTATGTCTTCCCAAGTTCTAGTTTTGGCTATATCAAGGGAGACGAACCATTTCTGGGCTGCCCCAAAAAGAGATCGGTGAAAGAGCTGAGCCTTCAATTGGTTATCAATCTCCATTGGCGAAAGGGTGCCAACATACATTCAGAGATGAATTCTGGAATCTTTGGTTCCGTCAAAATTTTCCATATCCGGCATTTTGAACTTTTTCGGTAGTTTAGCATCTGGGAACAAGCATAGTCCTCCCACATCTAACATGTATTCCTCGATCCCTTTGGCCTTTCTAAAGACCTTTTCCATCCGGTCGATCTTTTCAATTAGTGCAGATTCTCTAGACTGCGCAGTATTTTCTTCCTCGACTATCACCTGACGAGGGTTCCATGGTTGTGGTGGAACAACTTGTGGTCCATCGGGGACTTGATTGTCATCCCAAAAATTTTTGGCATTCTCATTCGTGTCTGACATTGCACTTGAGCCACCATGTTTGTTTTTGAGCCTAGGTTTGTTGCCCGTGCAGATTCTCTAGACTGCCTAAATTTTCCAGATCTGTGCCTGACATTGCACTTGAGCCTAGGTTTGTTGCTCTACGATTCTCTGTATATCAGTAATCGCTATCATTAGGGCTACCAGATTCACCTCATTTTCTGCCATTTCAGCTGACTCATTTGGCTGTTCAGATACCCTACAAAGTTTTCCCAATCCTGACCTCATCCAAACGTGTGTTGACTATACTTTCCTCGGCCCAATTGTAAACTCACGGAGAACACTTAGATCCCAAAAGCAGAATAACCAGTATCAAACACTTTCTGGACAAGCATTCTGAAGACAAATAGCACAAATCCCAGATACCCGAAATAGGAAATCATAAGCAGATGACCACAAAAGCTATAACAATGTCCCTGCCAGGCTCATATTGGCAGCATAACAACAGGATGACTCAAAAACAAACATGGTGGCTGAAAAGGGGATTAACTAAACGGACAGCACAAAGCTATGCTGACTGGACTGGTTCGACCTAAAAAATCTAGGAAAAAATGGGCAGTATAACGGTAAAGAACTAACTCTCATGGGTATGACAAGGGTTTGAAAGAAACGAGTCGAGGGTTTGGAAGAAACGAGCCTATGTCAAGGGGGAGGAAACCAACGATCCAGGAAGAATCCGGAAGGGAGAGAAACTACCCTAAAGGCTTTAAAACGAAACATGGGCAGGACCCCGAGAAGAAAACTACAGCGTAAGAACCAAACATGGTGAAAGACAAAGTATTAATAAAAACCCAAAGGAAAAACTAACCAAATCAAAGGATAACGGAAAACCCGGGCTGAACCCGGGAAAGGAACTAGCTTAGGCCCAAGAAAAACAATCCTAGCAGTACACAAACAAAACATACAATAAAAAAAACACATAATCCTACCAGGGTTAGTAGCACCTAACGGGGGGATTTCTAAGTTCACTATATGCAAAAAGCCGATTTTGGTCAACTGAACAAGGTACCTTCTGAATAGAGCCGGGTATATACCTCTCATGCTGAACATGGTCAAACAGTACGCTCGAACTCTTTTACTGCACCTATGATAGCGTACAGTCAGTAAGGGTTGCCCTCCTTCCCAACAATCTTCCAAACGGATGTACGTTCAGGGCGTCAGGTCGACCAAGCAGGGGGAGTTTGAAGAACAATGCATATGCATGCGAAAAATGCAAATGAGAAAGTTTTATTAAGAATCAATGATGTTCTCAAGTCTAGCCCGCTTATTTGGTTTTAGAAACCAGTCCCTAGCGGAGTCGCCAGAAAATACTGTGGCGCCAGAATTTTGGGGTTTTAGGAGATGGTAAAAAATAATAAAATTCAAAGATGTTTAGAAAATCTTTTAACACCTTGAAAACCAAATTTTAAAAATCCTATTTTTTATTGAAAATGGAGTCGCAACTTAGTTTTTGAGAAAAATTAAGAAAAACAAAATGGCCAATGATCTTTAAAACGCTAACCAGAGAAAGAGGGTTCGGGGACTAAGGTACGAATCGAAAAAAGTGTTAGGTACCCTGTTCGCCCAACCATAAGGTTGGCCTCTACTAATCATCATTGGTTCTTTAATAGAATTTTTCAAATGCATACAAATAAAGAAAGTGGAGGCAAAGAGGGAACATTCAAAATCAAATATAGAAAATACATAATATATGTACATAGCACTCCAAATTAGGATAAATAAATGGATGAATTCCTAAGTCCTACGGTATGCAATTTCTAACTAAAGGATATATGGAACACACCCGCATGCAATATTATTAAAACAACCTAAACTTGCACCATTCAAATAAAAGAACAAAAATATGCTGTAAATTATTAAAACTACCTAAACATGGGTTGCTAACAAGAAATAAACTAAAGTAAACAAAATTTTAAAGAGAGTAACTAAAACATACACATTGTCAAAACAAGTTAAATTAGCATTAACATAATGAAAAAATACTAAAAATAAAAGATGCATGTAAATTCTATGTTTAAAAGAAAATTTACTAACAAAGAAAATGAAAAAGATAAGTTGCTTAATGTGAAAGTGTAAACTAAACAATTAATTAAAAAAATTAAACTAGATGAAGGAAAATAAGTAAGAAGCAAGGTTAACTATTCAAATAAAAAATATACACAAATTGAAAATGAATTTAACCCGATCACTCCAAAAGAGAGAAAATGAAGTTAAAAGGATCGGGGATCCAAATGATGTACCTAGATTGCCGAAAAATTCTCAAGTCGGAGAATGTGCCTCGGTGGTCTAATCCTCGGTTAGTGATCCAAGGAAGGCTTGCAATGTAGGCGTCAAAAGGGCTTGGGTCTCGGTATTTTGACAGGGCTTCGGCGTCAAAAATCGAAATTGCTCGGTACCTCGATAGAGCTTCACTCTCAAAACCTCACACTCCAATTCTGTCCTTGAAAACATATCAGAGGTACGGTATTTATAGATGTTAGATCTAGGCAACCCAAGAGGGGGGTGAATTGGGTCTTTTTTTATTTTAACAATAAGTTAAAGCCTTTTTAGAAATCTTTTAATATTGCAATATGA
>JAULJZ010170547.1:0-24485 GCA_032270985.1 Heliamphora pulchella
TTTTTGAGATAAAAGTCATTTCTTTTTGGCTAAGGTGTCAACTTTAATTGTTCAAAATGTGTTAACACTTTCATTTTAGAAATATGAAATATTATCCATTTAAAGACATTTATTCTTAGAAAATGAATTATGAAAATCAACAAAATCAATTTAAGAAGCTCTTGGGCTAACAGATAAAAACGTGGAACACGCTTTGCACAGATTCTAACTGAGGTGGTAAATCCAAACGATATGCGACCTCTCCAACTCTCTCGACGATCTCAAATGGTCCAATGAAACGCGGTGATAGTTTCCCGCTACGACCAAATCTCATCAAACCTCTATGTGGCAAAACCTTCAGAAACACATGATCTCCACTGCAAACTCTAAACGATTGCTTATGTCAAGGTCATATGGCTTCATCACGCGGTTGAGGAAGCGACATGGGAGCTTGAGTCTGGGATGCATGCTAGATACCCAAACCTGTTTACCTCGTGACCTTGTTGTGAATTTTGGGGGCAAAACTCCTTAAGGGGGTAGAGTTGTGAAACCCTGAACCTTTTTTTGTCGAGTTATTTGTACACATGACGTGTTTATTCCAGTATATGAATGGCCTCGATGCATGAGTTATGCTTTAAAGTTATAGAACAGCATGTAAAAATGTGTTATACGCTTTTCAGAATTTGATAGAGGCTTGTTTGGATTGTGTTTGGACCAAAACCTTGTTTTTTCTCGAAAAACACACTACCCAGCAGTTCGGTTGACTGAAGGGTGTGGTTCAGTTGACTGAACATAAAATTTTGAGTTCGATCGACTGAACTCAGGGGTTCGGTCGACTAAACAGTACCTTTTTGGCGTTTCTATAAATATCCCAGGGGCTGGAGATATTTGTTTAAACCTTTCTTCCAGGCTAAGTTTTCCCTTTTCTCTGCTTTCTCTCTAGCATTGAGGGCCTGAGGATTGGTTTTGGGTTGGTTCCTTTGTGGACGTTTGCTATCGGGGCCGAGAGCTTCGCATCCATCCGGTCGGATTCTCGTTCTGACGCTGTTCAGTTTTGAGACGTCGAGTCCTTGACTCTCCACGGTAGGATTCTAGACCCTACTACTGTATAAAAGTGATATATGTAATTATATGTGTTTTCAAAAGGAGATTTAAAAAACGAGCTGTTTTGTGAAAATTGTGAAAAACGTCTTTTTAGAGGTTTAGAGCTAACCCGCGAGGTTGAGTCTCAACTCTTAAACGTTTTGTTGGAAAATTATTTTAGATCTCCATTTTGATGTATTGGATCTCTTTTTGTACATGTGTTGTGTAAACTGTTTTGTAAGTTTTCGTAGTTGACCTACAATGGGTTTTTAAATATTTCCATAGATGTACTGTGACAGTAGATGTGTTGAGTTGGGCTTCTATTGCTCCTCGATGGAAGTCCAGAAACGTGCGTAGCGTAGGTGCTCTGTACCTTCGGATTAGTCCCCGTAAATTGAGCAGTGTGGGTGCTTTATACCTTCGGTCGTGGAAATTCGTAAATTAAGCTTTGGATGCTTCCTCCAGCGGTCTTGGAAATCCGTAAAGAGTCGGTTGCCTCCGTGAATGGCGTTGTTGTTGTAACTCCGTATAGAACTTGTCATTATCTCGCAGGTCTTAAGTGGTTCAGGACTAGGATAATTGACAGGAGTCTATACTTGTTACCTTTGTCTGTGCGGCAGAGTCGATCCATAGGATTACATTTGATCTTTTCTCCTCGGCTGTGTGGCCTGAGTGGAGCTTACTATATTTCTACAGCTTTCCCTTAACTGTGGCATGATATCTGTTAGGATGATATGCATAGTTTGAAGGATTAAAAATGTGGCATTTTATGAGATAAAACCTTTTTGAGGCTGGAGTTAGTTTGATGGAAAACTTGTGATTTTTGGGAGAAAAACCTTTTTAGCTCCTGTGGTTGGGCCCGCGTGGGTGTAATTGCATAGCCTGCTTTACAGCTTTACTGTCTATTTTCTATTGGGCTTCGGCTCACGGTGTGAGACTTTACTGTAAAATCTTTTCAGGTGAGCGCAAGGAGTTGACCTAGATTCCTGTGGTGGCAGAAGACTAGTTATAGTTTTCCTATTTTGACATGTACTTTTACATGTGATGTCTGTTTCAGAAGGCTGGTTTTGTACACCTTGAGGCGATTTATTTATTCATGTATGAGATTGCATGTTTTCAGTTTATGAGAGTTGAACTGTGGGGATTTTTATCCAAATGATGCAATATTTTTGAGTTGATGGTTTTCTAACTGTAAATCTTATTTTCTCAAATGATATTTTGGTGGGCTTTCGCGTGACCCTAGTGTTTGGGGCGTGACAGTTTGGATACCCTACAGAGTCTACCTGTCCCTGATCTTTCCCAAACACGTGCTGACTGTACTCTTCCTGGCCCAATGGTAAATCCACAGTAAACCTAAATCCCCAAAAGCGGAATAACCAGTATCAAACACTTTCTAGATAAGAATTTTGACGACAGATAACACAAATCTCGGATACCCAAACAGCAAACCATAGGCGAATAATCATTGAAGCTGAAATAATGCCCCTGCCTGGTTCATACTAACAGTGTAACAACAGAACGACCCTAAAACTAAAATGGTGGCTCTAGGGGAAGGTTCATCTAAATGGAGGAATGGGCAGCACTCTGGCAGGAAAACAGTTCTAACTTTCAAGAGTTCGATATGATCTAGATTTTTAGAAAAAAACGGACAGCATAACGGTAGAAAACTAGCTCACGCAGGTATAACAAGGATCTAAAGGAAACGAGTCTAAACAAAAGCGGAGGGAACCAACAACCCGAGAAGAACCTGGAGGAGAGAGAAATTATCCTAGAGGCTACAAAGCAAAACACGGGCATGACGCCGAGAAGAAAACAATGGTGTGAAAACCAAACATGGTAAGAAAAATAAAACCCGGATAAGAACCCGAAGGCAAAACTAATCCTAAAACAAAGGGTAACAAAAAACCCGGGCTGAACCCGAAAAAAGGACTAGTCTAATCCAAACAAACAACCCTAATAATATGCAAACAAAATATACAATGAAGAAAACACATAATCCTACTAGGGTTAGCAGCATCTAATTGAGAGTTCTAAGTTCACTATATGCAAAAGGCCGATTTTAGTCAATCGAACAAGGTACCTTCTAAATAGAGCCAGGTATATTCCTCCCATGCTTGGAGTGGTGTAGGATATGGTCAAACTGTACGCTCGAACTCTTTTACTGCACCTACGAAAGCATACAGTCAATAAGGCTTGCCCGCCTTCCCAACAATTCCCGAAACGGATGAACGTTCAGGGTATCGTGTCGACTAGGCATGGGGGTTTTGAAGAACAATGCACATGCATGCGAAAATGCAAATGAGAAATTCTTATTAAGAACCAATAATGTTTTCAAGTCTAGTCCTCTTATTTGATTTTAGAAACCAGTCCCAAGTAGAGTCGTCAGAAAATACTGTGGCGTTAGAATTTAGGGGTTTTGAAAATGTTCCAAAAATATGGGGATTCAAATATGTTTGGAAAATACTTTAACACCTTGAAAACCAAAATTTGAAAACCTCTTTTTGTTGAAAATAGAGTTGCCACTTAGTTTTTGAGAAAAACTAAGAAAAACAAAAATGGCTACTGATCTTGAAAACGTTAACTAGAGAAAAATGGTACGGGGGCTAAGGTACGAATCGAGGAAGGTGTTAGGCACCCCGTTCGTTCAATCGTAAAGTTGGCATCTACTAATCATCATTGGTTCTTTAATATAATTTATCAAATGCATGCAAATAAAAAAAATAGAGGTAAAGAAAGAACATCTAAAATCAAATATGAAAAATATATAATATATGCACATAGCATTCCAAATAAGGCAAGTGTCAAAAGAAAAATTCTAAATCCTACGGCATGCAATCTATATTAATTTAATAAGGCAACACCTCAATTTAGTGAAACCTTTTTTAACTACCAAAAACACCCTCAAAGTTATTTTATAATTTCATTATTTGTGTATTTTCTTTTAAACAGTTAAAGAATAAAATTGTAAAAACATGCGACAGTTGCTGTTTATCCTCCATTTCTCCGACTCCCTCTCTCTTTACCAAATCAGTTGCTGCTTATCCCCCATCTCTCTCTCTCTCTCTCTCTCTCTCTCTCTCCCTCTCTCAAGAAATGGCGCTCTAGAGATGTTGAGATAATATACAAAGCATGATAAATAACCTCGTTACTTCGATGGTGGAGTCAAAGGAGGAATCGGCGTGAGTGTACGGATGAACCGCCGGCGAGAAGACGAGGACGGCAATGTCGATCCCGGTCAAGGAATGGAGTTACTGGGCTTTCTTGAACAGTCTCTGCCGTCTCTTTCTTTCTCCACTTTCTTAATCTTAATCTTCTTTTTTCCACATTTTCGATGATTGCCTGCGTGACTACATTGTTTTCGGGAAGAAGGCGCTTGAAGATGCTGATCTCGGCGGTGATAGGCTTGGGAAGGTCTGTGATTCTCTTGGAAATGGGTGTAAAATTTTTTAAATTTGGTTCAATTCATTGTTTGATTGCTTAATTTTAGTACTCAATTTAGTGATAATGCCGTTCTTAAGTTTCTTTTTCTTTTTTCCTTTTGGGTTTCGATGGGCTTTTGTTTTCACATTCTCTCAACAATGTTCTATCTTTTGGAGTTGAATCAATTCTTTAAAGCAGATTTTTGAAGACCAGTCCTCTCTCACTCTCTCCATGAAGAGACCTTGCCTGAATGAATATATGTATTTGTATGTGTTTTATATGTATTCTGATTTAAATTTTAGTATTTTGATTATAGAGAAAAAAAACTTTTCAAAGAGGCAATTAGTTATAAAATTGGTCTCTCTGCTATATATTTTATACTATACTCTTCACTCAATAAAATTTATCTCTTTCTCTTAGTTAAGAATTTGTAAATTCGATATCAATACTTCGGTGAAATCATTTATTAAAATAAGATTTAAGACTAATTTATTTTCGTTGATATTGTTCTAACTTTTTAAGTCTGCAAAAGAAATTAAATTAATCATTATAGAATAAGATGAGATACAAACTAATAGACCAACTGAAAAATAAGACAACAAAAGAATTTCAACCAACACTTTAATTAAGAATTTGATTCAATTTTTTTATAATATATTCTCTTATATTATAAAAAACATTTCGGTACTGCGTTGTTTTTTTGGTTTACATTTTCATGTTTAGGTTGTTCTACTGGGATGCTCTTCTTGGTTTAATTCTCTCTTTGTTTTTTGGTTTTACATTTTTATGTCCGGATTGTTTTTCTTGGTTTAATTCTTTTTTTTTTACATTTTTATTTCATGATTTTCCCATGATTTTTGTATTATATATAAAAATTCTATTTTATTATAAAGTTTGCATTTAAAAAAAATTGTTTTATTATAAAAATTCTGTTCTGCACATTCAAAATTCTAGAGTCTAAAGACATCAACCAAAATTCTGTTTTATTGTATGTTCCTATGCGTTTTTTTCCCTTCAATAAACTGAAATTTTTTATTGTTGGTGCAATATTTTAATCATGTCAATTTTTTGTTGTATATTATTTCTAACATTTAAAATTGATATCATCTACATATAATTTATTTAACGAGTAATAATTAAAAATAATTAAATGTTATCATATCATTGCACACGCATCGCGTGAGCCCGGCCTCTAGTTTTTATTTAAGGAAACATGGGACATATTCTCATACAATATTATTAAAAACAACCTAAACTAGCATGGTTTGAACAAAAGAATAAAAAAATATACTAGAAACTGTTAAAATTACCTAAACATGACTTATTACAAAAGATAAACTAAACTATTCTAAACATACATTTAATTGAAGAAAGTAAAAATTGCATTAACATAAATATGATGAATTAATAAAAAAAATAAAAAATGCAAAATAAAAGATGCAAAAATAAAATTCCATATTTAAAAGAAAATTTACTAACAAATAAATTAAAATGAGGGTGTTATGATAAAAGATAGTTTAAAGATTTAAGAAAAAAGTCTAGAGACAGGGTTAGTACAGATGGCCATGAAAGTGGAAGATACTCTGAATGAGACGCGCAGAGACAGGGACAGTAGGAGTCAGCAGGACGGGGGACGTGCTCAGTCCAAGGGACGTAGGGAGAACAAGCGTCGACGGACGTTTGGTCCGAGTTCTCATCCGGTGGGGTCATATCCGCCACAGTCTACTACACCCAGGACTCCCATAGCTTCAACGGGAAGGTCGGAGCAGAGGGAACTTCTTTGTCACAGATGCCAGCGGCCAGGGCATCGTGCGGCAGAATGCCGGAGTCCAGCGCCTGTTCAGGCACAATCACAAGCACAGGGGAGGGGTCCAGTGATATGTTTTGAGTGCGGCCAGTCTGGGCACATCCGTAGAGACAGCCCCAGAGGAGGGAGCTTTCAGAGTACAGTAGGAGCACCAGTTGTTCCATCTAGCCAGGGACGCAAGCCATCTAGGTTTGCAGAAGGGGGCACATCAGTGTAGTCGGGCAGACAGTCAGCAGTTCAGGGCCATAGTGGATAGGCCAGGGCATATGTTCTTGAAAATCCCAGTTCATCCAGAGCACCGGTTGTACCCGATGCTGCTGCTACCACCTCCATGATCAGAGGTACTTTTCTAGTCTATAGATCATGGGCCAGTGTTCTTATCGACACTAGAGCATCACATTCGTTTATATCATTTGCTTTTGCATTTGCTTTGGGTTTGGAAATTGACTGGTTGGGTAGTACTTTGAGCGTGGAGACCCCAGTCAGTGGGAGTGTGACGTTGAGTCTTGTCTGTAGATCCTGCGTGTTGGAGCTCGCCGGTCGTTGTTTAGAGTTCAACTTCATTATTCTAGATATGAGCACATTTGATGTCATCCTAGGAATGGACTGGCTGATCACCTATCGTGCCTTTATCAATTTCGATCGACGGAGGGTAACGATCTATACACCTGTGGGAGATTATTTTTGCTTTGTGGGAGATCGGGATGAGGATTTGATGTCTTCGCCTAGTGCTGTACGGAAGCAGGGTAACCTGGATTTCCTATTTTCATCCCTTATGTTGGATGAGGTAGTTGGGAGTCTAGGAGAGTTACCTCTGGTGGTTTGTGACTATCCAGATGTCTTTCCTGACGATCTATTCGAGTTACCGTTGAGCCGGGAGGTAGAGTTCTCTATTGATTTAGTTCTCGGAGCTGCTACCATATCTATACCATCTTATCGTTTTGCACCTGCTGAGTTGTGCGAACTCAAGGTAGAGCTTCAGGAATTGCTAGACAGAGAGTTTATACGCCCGAGTACTTCGTCATGGGAAGCTCCTGCTCTTTTTACGAAGAAGAAGGATGGATCCTTACGATTGTGTATCAACTACCGGAAGCTGAATCAAGTGATAGTGAAGAACAAGTATCCGATGCCGAGGACAGATGATTTGTTTGATCAGTTGAAGGGTTCAAGCTGCTTCTCAAAGATTAACTTGAGATCAGGATATCACCAGTTGAGCATTAGGGACGAGGACATAGCGAAGACTGCCTTCTGGACTCGCTATGATCACTACAAGTTTCTGATTATGCCGTTCGGTCTGACGAACGCTCCTGCTACGTTCATCAGTTTGATGAACCGGATCTTCTCTCCTTATCTGGATAGTTTTGTGGTAGTGCTTGTGGATGATATTTTGATATATTCACCCACTACGGAGGCACACGACGATCACCTACGTATCGTGTTACAGACTTTGAGAGAGCATTGCTTGTATGTGAAGTTCGAGAAGTGCGAGTTCTGGATGTCTGAGGTGAGATTTCATGGACACGTAGTGTCGACAGACGGAGTAGCTGTGGATTCGTCGAAGACTGATGCTGTGACCGGCTGGGAGCGACCGAAGAGCGTCTTTGAGATACGTAGTTTTCTGGGTTTGGCAGGCTACTATCGGCGATTCGTGAAGGATTTTGCCAAACTTGCTGCACCGATGACGCGTCTGACGCGAAAGGGAGTTGTATTTGTTTAGAGTGAGTTCTGTGAGTCGGCTTTTCAGGAGATGAAGACGAGGTTGACTAGCACGCCAGTATTGGTCATTCCAAAGCGAGGCTTGGGGTATACAGTATACTGTGATGCATCACATGATGGTCTTGGATGTGTTCTGATGCAAGGAGGTAAGGTTGTGGCCTACGGTTCTGGGTAGTTGAAGACGCACGAGAAGAACTACCCGACACACGATCTGGAGTTGGCAACCGTGGTCTTTGCCTTGAAGACATGGCGTCACTATCTTTATGGTGAGCACTTTGAGGTTTTCTCCGATCACAAGAGTCTGAAATACTTGTTTTCGTAGAAGGACCTGAACTTGCGCCAACGACAATGGATGGAGTTGTTAGAGGATTATGACTTTGAGTTGCAGTATCATCCAGGGAAGGCCAATGTTGTGGCAGACGCTCTCAGTTGGAGATCTCATGGGTCGTTAGCTTCTGTGGCTATACGTGAGTAGGACATGCTTAGAGAGGTTAGGGAGTTTGATTTGTGTCACGGGGAGACAGCGACGGGTGCCACTTTATTTTCAGTAGTTACTCAACCAGCGTTGATATCACGTGTGCTAGAGCTCCAGCAAACGGACCAGGAGGCTCAAATGATATGAGATCGTGTTGCTAGTGGAGAGGACCCAGCAGGATGGATGGTGGATTCTGATCAGAGTCTGAGGTTGGCCGGGAGGTTGTTTGTGCCAGAGTCATGCCGAGTTGATCTACTACGTGAGTGTCATCATTCTCGCCTTGTAGTGCATCCTAGAGGCACGAAGATGTATCATGACCTACGTCGTCAGTTCTATTGGACGGGAATGAAGAGAGATGTGATCCTATTTGTTTCATAGTGCCTTATCTATCAGAAGGTGAAGGCGGAGCACCAGAGACCGGCATGATTACTACAGTCATTGCCTATATCAGAGTGGAAGTGGGAGCATGTCACGATGGACTTTGTGTCAGGACTTCCTCGATCACTTAGGGGACACGATATCGTGTGGGTTGTTGTTGATAGGTTGACGAAGTCTGCACACTTTCTTTCCATCCGAGTGACGGATTCAGTGGAATGACTGAGTAGCTTGTATGTCAGAGAGATAGTCCGGTTGCATGGAGTGCCAGTGTCTATTATTTCTGACCGAGACATGCGCTTCACATCGCGCTTTTGGCAGATTCTTCAAGAGGCTTTGGGGATGAACTTGATGTTCAGTACTGCTTTTCACCTCCAGACGGATGGCCAGTCTAAGAGGACTATACAGATTCTGGAGGATATGCTGAGGGCTTGTGTCCTTGATTTCAGAGGTTCGTGGGAAGATCATCTATTGCTGGCAGAGTTTGCATACAACAATTGTGAGACCCGGACCCGTGTTATTTTGCGATATATATATGTTAGACATGTTCCTTTCATGATATGTATGTCCTTGTTGCATGGTTTATGTTTCAAGCCGCAGAACAGCATGTTTTCTATAGGTGTTATACGTGTTATGCATGGGGAGTTTAGCTCAGTTTCTAAGTCTGATTTTTCTCCCAGCGATGATCGCTCGAGCGGTAGTGGGACAGAGATGTATATTTGGCGTTTTTCATCGCTTTTACCTTAACATGTGTATATATATTTTGATACATGTTTTGGTGAAATTGAGCATACGGGGTTGCTTCCCGGGGTTATAGGAAATTTCTGTGCGAATTTTAAAAATTCAAAAAAAAAAAGATATTTTCGAATCCTATAAATATCTGGCATTAGATATTTTCAAAAGATATTTTTTCAAAACTTAGCAACTAAGTTTTCATTTTCTCTCTACATTCTCTCTAACTTCTCGGGGGCCCGGGGCTCGTTTTTTAACGATCTAACAGCGGATCCTTGCTATTGGCTTCGTGGTCTAAACATCTATCTGGACGAAATTTAATTTTGACGAAGCTCGAATTTGCACGTAGATCGAGGCGTTGATTTTCTGACCCAACGAGATAGGATTCAAGATTCTACTGTTGTATAAGGGTGATATATGTAATTATATGTTGTTTCACCATGTAAAAATGCATGAAAAGTTAATTTATGGGTATTTGAAAGTTTTGGGGGTTAGAACACTCAAGAACAGAAATTTCTGGGTTTCTCTCGGGTGGTAGCTCGCTCGAGCGCCCGATGTCCGCTCGAGCGGACTGGCTGCGTAGGGTCATTTGGTTTTCATGTTATCTCCCTCATCCAGACTCAGAATTGGGTCGTTCTTGTACTCAAATCGAAGCCCCGGAAGTCCACTTTCCAATGCACCTCTCTCATCTTAAAATTCGTTTTATAGAAAAAGTTTTGATCAAAATAGTGAGGGTATGTCGATGTTTCTTAATCGTTTTGCACCCATTTTTGGCCAAATGTCATGTTTTATGTTTAAACCTTGTTTGTTTGGGTAAAAGCATGTTTTACGCTTTTCTTGGTTTGTTACATTATATGACATGTGGATGTTGGGTTTTCAAAGGGGTGTTCTTAAAAACAGTAGAAAATGGTGGTTTTTGATAAAATCTCAACACTTTGTGTTTTGGAGGTTTGGAGCTAACCCTTGGGGTTGAGTCTCAGGTTTTGAAACGTTTGATTGAAAATGGGGAAATTCATTTTGAAATGTTTTGTTTGATCTCCATGTTGATGGATGGATCTATATATACATGTTTAATGTATATTGTGAAATATTTTCAATTTTTATAAGATTATCTAGATGTACCGGGATGACATGTATGTGGCACGAGTTGCCCTCGGTGTAAGTCCAGAAACGTGCGCAGCGTAGGTACTCAGGTCCTTCGGGTTAGTCCCCGTAAATTGAGGCGGATGGGTGCTCAGCTCCCTCGGGGTCGTACCCAAAAATTGAGTGGTTCGTTATAGTGCTTCGTATAGAACTTGTCATTACCTAGCAGGCCTTAAGTCAAAAAGGTAATGACCAGGAGGCTATAGTTGCTACCTTTGTCTGTGTGACAGAATCAGTACATTGGATCATATTCTTCTTCTTTTTCCACGATGGTATATTCCGTGAGGGAACGATGTTTTGGTTACTATTTTCCTTCAACTGTAAAATGTGTTTTGCATTGTATAAATGCATAGTTGTGAAGGAAAAACTATTTTGGAGGTTTATGGGAAACTTGAAATTTTATGACGTAAAACCTTTTTGACTTGTGGTTGAGTATGCTCCCACTATACATGATTGCAAATTCCTGCTTTACAGCTTATTATTTATTTCTATTGCGCTTCGGCTCACGGGTGAGAATTTTCTGTACAAAACTATTTTCAGGTGATGATATGGATGAGGTGTAGCTTGGTGGTGTCTGCGGTGGTCAAAGACTTTGTAGTTTTCCTTTTGGGTTTGCCTGATCCTGAAGGCAGTTGTTGTACGCCAAAAGACGATATACTGTTTGCATGTTGGGACTGTATGATTTTCTTTATGAGAGATGTATCTTTTGGGTTTTCCCTTTATTTCAACAAATGGTTTTGATGATATAAAACTCTATTTTATTAAAACTTGTATTTGGTGGATTTTCACCTGACCCCAGATTTCGGGGCGTGATAACTTGGTATCAGAACTATGGGTTCGAATACCAATGAACCATGGAAAAAGCGTTTATCACATGGTGAGGTTGATTGTGCATGCTTTGTTGCATGTGTTTAAATGTTGGTTTATAGCATGTTAATAGCTTTCTGAGCATGATAGTTGTGTATATGTGGGTATGGAGGTTGAATCTCAGGATTGGTGAGTCTTGCCTTCGGGCGTTTGGTCTAACATGTTTAAAAGCCAAGTTAGAAGCCCGTTTGGCCGACGTGTAATCTAGCAAGGAATCTAAATACGTTATCCAAATTGACGAGTCTATTTTATCAGTTCTCCTCGGTATGTGAGACGTGTTTGCATAATCTTATGTGGCTAGGTGATAACATGATTATGTGTTTATGTTACGTAGTAGCGTGTTATAGGAAAGCTTATCCTGTTCATATTGCTTCCTATAGAATTATGTCCACGCGGGGAGTGCGGGGATAGGGTCATGGTCGAGGCTGTGGCCGACGACGTGCCAATGTGCAGGTTTCGGTGGAAGGGAATATTCTTGCCCCACAGGAACAAGTTGGTGGTACTGATGTTGGTGGCGCCGATGTCGTCCAAGACATGTTGGCCACTATGAGAGCTATGGCTGAAGCTACTAGGGCTAGTGTGCGGGTTCCTAAGCCAAGGGCTTCTGTAGCCATGAGGGAGTTTTGGCGGTTGGATCCTCTACCCTTTTCTAGGGAGCCGGACCCAAAGGTGGCTACTGAGTGGTTAGAAGTGACCACATCGATCTTCGATACTCTGGATATCGAAGAAGATGCTTTGCGGGCAAAGTTGGCATCATTCCAACTACGGGAAGATGCTAGAGAGTGGTGGAAGTTTGCTAAGACCACTATGGATGAGACGTGAACCGCTTTCATGAGAGTCTTCTTAGAGAAGTATTTCCTGAGATCTTCGAGGGATACTTACCGAGAGGAGTTCCTCTCTCTTGTTCAGGGGAATCTTTCTGTGGTCTAGTATGAGGCCAAGTTCGCGAATCTATCGCGGTTCGCACCTGAGATGGTATTTACAGAGGAGTTGCGCACTCAGAGGTTTAAGAGGGGACTTCGACCTGCTATTAAGGATAGAGTTGCAGCTCTGGATGTGGAGGTGTATATCAAGCTAGTGGAAGCTGCTATCCGGGTCGAGAACTCGCTTGCAGATAGTCGCAGGATTAGAGAGAGCGGGAGCCAGCAGGGTAGTGGAGATGCACAGTTCCAGGGGCGCAGGAACAAGCGCTAGAGGTCGTCTAGACCTAGTTCTCATTTTGTCGAATCATCTCAGCCGCAGTCATCTGCACCTACACTTTTAGTGGCCTTGAAAAGGGAGGCCAGAGTAGAGAGGATTGATCTGTTATCGATGTGGACAGTCGGGACATCGTTCAATTGAGTGCCCGCAGAAGGGTCAGGCTCAGAGCTCAGCTCCTGTCCAGTCTCAGGCGAGAGACCCACCTATCTATTTTGGGTGTGGTCAGTCCGGGCATATTCGCAGATCCTGTCCTAGAGAGGGAAATGTTTAGGGCGCGACAGGAGCGTCAGTTGCTTCATCTGTACAGAGACGACAGGCTCCGCAGCAGCCTAGGGCCAAACATCTAGGTTTACGGAAAGAGGTACTTCAGCGCAGTCGGGGAGGCAGCCATCGACTTAGGGTTATGGTGGGCAGACCAAACTGCCACAGGCCAGGGCTTATGTTCTTGCTGATCGCAGTGCTTCCAAAGGACCAGTGGCGTCTGATGCTACTATTACACCAGCCATGATCAAAGGTACTCTTCTAATCTTTAGATCATGGGCCAGTGTCCTCATCGACATAGGAGCATCACATTCTTTTATATCATCAACTTTTGTATCTGCTTTGGGGTTAGAAATGGACTAGTTGGGTAGTACCTTGTATGTGGAGACCCCAGTTAGTGGGAGTGTGACGTTGAGCCTTGTTTGTAGATCCTATGTGCTGGAGGTCGCCGGTTATTGTTTAGGGTTTGATTTTATCATTCTGGATATGACCACGTTTGATGTCATCCTAGAGATGGACTAGCTGACTACCTACTGTGCCTATATAGATTGTGAGCGACGGAGAGTGTCGATCTGTACGCTAGAGGGTGATTACTTTTACTTTATGGATGATCGGGGTGAGGGCGTGATGTTTATGCCTGGTGTCACTCGGGTTCGAGGAGATTTGGGTTCCCTCTTTTCTGCACTCAGGTTAGATGAGCCGGTTGGGGTTCGAGGGGTGTTCCCCATGTGGTGTGCGATTATCTGGACGTCTTTCCTGACGATTTGTTCGAGTTGCCACCGAGTCGAGATGTGAAGTTCTCCATTGATCTTGTTCTGAGAGCTGCTCCTATCTCTATGCCATCATACCGTTTTGCACCGGTTGTGTTGAGAAAACTTAAGGTGCAGTTGCAGGAGCTGCTAGACAAGGGGCTTGTACGGCCGAGTACGTCGCTGTGGGGAGCTCCCGCTTTGTTCGCGAAGAAGAAGGATGGTTCGTTGAGATTGTATATCGACTACAGGAAGTTGAACTAGGTAACGGTAAAGAATAAGTATCCGATTCCGAGGATTGACGACTTGTTTGATCAGTTGAGGGGGTCCCGTTGCTTTTTGAAGATTGACTTGAGGTCGAGGTATCATCAGCTGAGGATTAGGGACGAGGACATAGCGAAGACTGCCTTTTAGACTCGTTATGGTCACTATGAGTTTCTGGTTATGCCGTTCGGTCTGACGAACGCTCCAGCTACATTTATGGGTCTGATGAACCGTATCTTCCACCGTTATCTGGACAGTTTTGTAGTCGTGTTCGTGGATGATATTCTGGTTTATTCACCCACGACGGAGATGCACGAGGAGCATCTGCATGTTGTCCTACAGCTTTTGAGAGAATATCGCTTGTACGCGAAGTTTGAGAAGTGTGAGTTCTGGATGACATAGGTGAAATTCCTTGGACACGTGGTGTCAAAGGATGGGGTATCAGTGGACTCGACGAAGACTAATGCAGTGACGGATTGGCAGTAGCCGAAGAATGTTTTTGAGATCCGTAGTTTTCTGGGTTTGGCAGGTTATTATCGGCGGTTCGCGAAGGACTTCTCTAGGCTTGCAGCACCGATGACGCGGTTGACGCGGAAGGGAGTCACGTTTGTGTGGAGTGAGTCCTGTGAGTCAGCTTTCCAAGAGCTAAAGAGGAGACTGACAAGTGCACCAATGCTGATTGTTCCGGAGCGAGGTGTGGGTTACACAGTGTACTGCGACACTTCACATGAGGGTTTAGGTTGCGTTCTGATGCAGGAAGGCAAGGTTATAGCTTATGGATCCCGACAGTTGAAGACACACGAGAGGAACTACCCGACACATGTTCTGGAGTTGGCAGTCGTGGTCTTTGCCTTGAAAACATGGCATCACTATCTTTATGGTGAACGTTTTGAGGTCTTCTCTGATCACAAGAGCCTAAAGTACTTGTTTTCACAGAAGGACTTGAATCTTCGCCAGCGAAGATGGATGGAGCTGTTGGAGGACTACGACTTTGAGTTGTAGTACCCTCCGGGTAAGGCAAATGTTGTAGCTGATGCGCTTATTAGGAGATCTCATGGTTTGTTAGCTTCTGTGGCTATACGAGAATGGGTTATGTTGGGAGATGTTAGGGAGTTTGATCTACATCTCGGGGAGACAGAGAGAGGTGCGACCTTGTATTTAGTAGCTTCATAGCTCGCATTGGTTGCATGCGTGTTAGAGGTTCATAAGACAGATCAAGAGGTTCAGATGATACGGGACTGCATTGCCAGTGGGACAGACACAGCAGAACGGGTGATGGGTTCAGATCAGAGTCTGAGGTTGTCAGGGCTATTGTTTGTGCCAAACGCGTGCCGTGCTGAGGTGCTACATGAGTTTCATCACTCACGTCTTGCAGTGCATCTGAGAGGCACGAAGATATATCACGATTTTTGCCGTCAGTTCTGGTGGACGGGGATGAAGAGGGATGTGCTCCGATTCGTCTCACGATGCTTTACTTGTCAGCAAGTAAAGGTGGAACACCAGAGACCTGCAGGATTGTTGCAGCCGTTGCCTGTATCTGAGTGGAAGTGGGAGAATGTCACTATGGATTTTGTATCAGGACTTCCACACTCGTCGAAGGGACATGATGCTGTTTGGGTTATAGTGGATAGATTGACGAAGTCTACACATTTTCTTCCCATTCGTGTGAAAGATTCAGTGGACCGACTAAGCAGATTGTACATTCTGAATATAGTTTGACTACACGGAGTACCTGTGACTATCCTCTCTGATCGAGACCCGCGCTTTACATCGCGCTTTTGGTAGATTCTTCAGGTGGCTTTGGGGACGAGCTTGACTTTTAGTATAGCTTTTCATCCTCAGACCGACGGTCAGTCTGAGAGGACCATCCAGATTTTAGAGGACATGCTGAGAACTTGTGTGCTTGATTTTTGGGGTTCTTGGGAGGATCATTTATCGTTAGCAAAGTTTGCATACAACAACAGTTACCAGTCCAATATTGGCATGGCACTGTATGAGGCTCTATATGGTAGACCGTGTAGGTCACCTGTTTGTTGGACAGAGGTGGGTGAGACCACTATTTTGGGGACCGATCTCGTGCGGGAGACAACGGAGCGGATTGCAATGATTTATCAGCATCTGGTGACAGCTCAGAGCCCCCAGAAGTGTGATGCTGATCGAAGGATGAGACCGTTAAAGTTTGCCGTAGGGGATCATGTGTTTCTGAAGGTCTTGCCATGTAGAGGGTTGATGAGATTTGGTCGTAGTGGGAAGCTTTCACCACGTTTTATTGGACCGTTTGAGATCCTGGAGAGGATTGGGGCGGTAGCATACCATCTGGCTTTGCCACCCCAGTTAGCATCGGTACATAACGTGTTTCACGTTTCCATGCTTCAGAGGTATGAGCCAGATCCCTCACATGTTCTGGATTAGACTGAACTGAGAGTTGCTGAGGATGTCACGCATGAGGAGTGCCCGGTGAGGATTCTGGATAGAAAGGAACAGGTGTTGCAGGGGAGAACAATTATATATGTCTAGGTTCTGCGGCTTCATCACGGGGTTGAAGAAGCGACATAGGATCTTGAATCTGGGGTTCGTGATAGATACCCGGAGTTGTTCACCTCGTGACCTTGTATTGAATTTCGGGGGCAAAATTTCTTAAGGAGGAGAGAGTTGTGAGACCCGAACCCGTGTTATTTTGCGATATATATATATTTTGACATGGCCTTTTCATGATATGTATATCCTTATTGCATGGTTTATGTTTCAAGCCGTAGAACAGCATGTTTTGTATATGTGTTATACGTGTTATGCATGCAGGAGTTTAGCTTA
This sequence comes from Heliamphora pulchella, assembly GCA_032270985.1. Classification (NCBI taxonomy): domain Eukaryota; kingdom Viridiplantae; phylum Streptophyta; class Magnoliopsida; order Ericales; family Sarraceniaceae; genus Heliamphora; species Heliamphora pulchella. Next base: position 16,883 of record JAULJZ010170547.1, read on the forward strand.
GTTTCTAAGTCCGGTTTTTCTCCCAGCGATGACTGCTCGAGCGGTGGGTGCGCGCTCGAGCGAGGTGGTGCCAGTGTTTAGGTCGGTGAGACGACCGCTAGAGCGGTGGTTGAGCGCTCGAGCAGTGGTGGCCAGAGATGTATATTTGGCGTTTTTCAATGCTTTTGCCGTAACGTGTGTATATATGTTTTGATACATGTTTTGGTGAAACTGAGCATACGGGGTTGCTTCCCGGGGTTATAGGGAGTTTCTGTGCGAATTTCAAAAATTAAAAAAAAAGATATTTTGCAGTCGTATAAATATCTGGCGTTAGATATTTTCAAAAGATATTTTTTCAAAACTTAGCGACTAAGTTTTCTTTTCCTCACTACCTTCTCTCTAACTTATCAGGAGCCCGGGGTTCGATTTTTAACTATCCAACAGCGGATCCTTGCTATTGGCTTCGTGGTCTACACATCTATCCAGACGAAATTGGATTTTGAAGAAGCTCAGATTTGCACGTAGAATGAGGCGTCAGGTTTTTGACCCAACGAGGTAGGATTCTAGATTCTACTATTGTATAAGGGTGATATTTGTAATTATATGTTGTTTCATCGTGTAAAAATGCATGAAAAGTTGATTTATGGGTGGTTTATGGGTATTTGAAAGTTTTGGGGGTTAGAACACTCAAGAACAGAAATTTCTGGGTTTCTCTCGGGTGGTAGCTCGCTCGAGCGCCCAATGTCTGCTCGAGTAGACTGGCTGCATAGGGCCATTTTATTTTGATGTTATCTCCCTCATCTGGACTCGGAATTGGGTCGTTCTTGCACTCAAATCAAAGCCCCGAAAGTTCTCTTTCCAATGACACCTCTGTCATCTTAAATATCTTTTTGTAGAAAAAGTTATGATCAAAATAGTGAGGGTATGTCAAAATTTCTTAATTATTTTTCACCCATTTTTGGCTAAATGTCATGTTTTATGTTTAAACCTTGTTTGTTTGGGTAAAAAGCATGTTTTACGCTTTTCTTAGTTTTTTACATTATATGACATGTGGATGTTGGGTTTTCAAAGGGGTGTTCTTGAAAACGATGGAAAATGGTAGTTTTTGATAAAATCTCAACACTTAGTGTTTTGGAGGTTTGGAGCTAACCCTTGCGGTTGAGTCTCAGGTTTTGAAACGTTTGACTGAAAATGGGAAAAGCATTTTGAAATGTTTTATTTGATCTCCATGTTGATGGATGGATTCTATATATACATGTTTAATGTATATTGTGAAATATTTTCGATTTTTAGAAGATTATCTAGATGTACCGAGATGACGTGTATGCGGCACGAGTTACCCTCGGAGTAAGTCTAGAAACGTGCGCAACGTAGGTACTCAGGTCCTTCGAGTTAGTTCCCGTAAATTGAGGCGGATGGGTGCTCAGCTCCCTCGGTGTCGTACCCATAAATTGAGTAGTTCGTTATGGTGCTTTGTATAGAACTTGTCATTACCTAGCAGGCCTTAAGTGGTTCAGGACTAGGGTAATGGATAGGAGTCTATAGTTGCTACCTTTGTCTGTGTGACAAAGTCGGTACATAAGATCATATTCTTCTTCTTTTTCCATGATGGCACATTTTGTGAGGGAACGATGTTTTGGTTATTGTTTTCCTTCAACTGTAAAATGTGTTTTGCATTGTATAAATGCTTAGTTGTGAAGGAAAAACTGTTTTGGAGGTTTGTGGGAAACTTGGGATTTTATGACGTAAAACCTTTTTGGCTTGTGGTTGAGTACGCTCCCACTATACATGATTGCATATTCCTGCTTTACAATTTATTATCTGTTTCTATTGGGTTTCGGCTCACGGGTGGAAATTTTCTACACAAAACTATTTTCAGGTGATGATATGGATGAGGTGTAGCTTGGCGGTGTCTGTGGTGGTGGAAGACTTTGTAGTTTTCCTTTTGGGTTTGCCTGATTCTGAAGGCAGTTGTTGTACGCCATAAGGTGAAATACTATTTGCATGTCGGGACTGTATGATTTTCTTTATGAGAGATGTATCTTTTGGGTTTTGCCTTTATTTCAATAGATGGTTTTGATGATATAAAATTCTATTTTATTAAAACTAGTATTTGGTGGATTTTCACGTAACCCCGGGTTTTGGGGCGTGACAATAATACCTACCAGTCCAGTATCGAGATGGCACCGTATGAGGCTTTGTAGGGTAGACCGTGTAGATCACCCGTGTGTTGGATAGATGTGGGAGAGACCACAGTCTAGGTACCCGACATGGTACCGGAGACGGTAGAGAAGGTTGTCATGATTTGCCAACGCCTTATAACAGCGCAGAGCTGCCAAAAGATTTATACAGATCAGAGGAGACGACCTTTGGAGTTTGCAGTGGGAAATCATGTGTTTATGAAGGTCTCGCTATGTAGAGATTTGATGAGGTTTGATCGTAGCGGGAAGCTATCACCGCGTTTCATTGGACCATTTGAGATCCTTGACTAGATTGGTGAGGTTGTTTGTCGTTTGGAATTGCCACCTCAGTTAGCATCCGTGCATAATGTGTTCCACGTTTCTTTGCTTCGGAGGTACAAGCCTGATCATTTGTATGTGTTAGATTGGGTTGAGCTGCAGGTTGATGAGGATGCCACTTATGAGGAGCGTCTAGTGAGAATTCTTGATACAAAGGAGCAGGTATTGTGAGGGAGAATGATTGCTTATGTCAAGGTCCTATGGCTTCATCACGGGGTTGAAGAAGCGACATGGGAGCTCGAGTCTGGAAAGCGTGCTAGATACCCAGACCTGTTTACTTCGTGACCTTGTTGTGAATTTTAGGGGCGAAATTCCCTAACGGAGGAGAGTTGTGAGACCCTAAACCTGTTCTTTTTGAGTTATTTGTATACATGACGTGTTTATTCCAGTATATGAATAGCCTCGATGCATGAGTTATGCTTTAAAGTTGTATAACAGTATGTATAAATGTGTTATACGCTTTTCGGGGTTTGGTAGAGGCTTGTTTGGCTTGTGTTTGGACCAAAAACCTTTTTTTATCGCCGAAAACACATTGTCCAGTAGGTCAGTCGACTAGAGGGTTTAGCCAGTCGACTGAACCAAAATTTTTGGGTTCGGTCGACTGAACTTGGAGGTTCGGTCGACTGAACAGTGTATTTTTCTGTTTTATATAAATATCCCAGTGGCGGAGTTTTTGAGAAAAACATTTCTTATCAGCTAAGTTTCCCCTTTTTTTTCTTTCTCTCTAGCTTTGAGGGCCCGGGGCTTGGTTTTGTGTTTGATCCTTTGTGGATCCTTACTATTGGAGCCGAGGGCCTCACATCCAATCAGTTGAATTCTCGTTCTGATGCCGTTCAGTTTTGAGACGTCGAATTCTTGACTCTCCGAAGTAGGATTCTAGACCCTACTGCTGTATAATGGTGATATTTGTAATTATGTGTATTTTTACCGGGTAAAAAATACATCAAACGTGATTTTCATGTGTAAACCTTGATTTTGGATAAAAGTGGATTTTTATGCCTTTTCTCGGTTGCATACTTGATTCGGTACGTGGTATTCGTAGTTTTCAAAAAGAGGTTTGAAAACGAGGTGTTTTATGAAAATGGTGAAAATCGTTTTTCATTTTAGGTTTGGAGCTAACCCGCGGGGTTGAGTCTCGCCCTTTAAACGTTTTGTTGGAAATTGTTTTAGATCTCCATGTCGATGGATTGGATCTCTTTTATACATGTGTTGTATAAACTGTTTTGTGGGTTTTCGTAGTTGAGCTATGGTGATTTTTAAATGTTTCCATAGATGTACCGTGACATTGTGTGGTTTTGAGTTGGGCTTCAATTGCTCCTCGGTGTAAGTCCGAAAATGTGCGCAGCGTAGGTGCTCTGTACCTTCGAATTAGTCCCCGTAAATTGAGTGTGTGTGTGGGTGCTTTGTACCCTCGGGCTCAGGTCCCGTAAATTAAGCAGTAGGTGCTCTGTACCTTCGGTTATCTCCCGTAAATTGAGCAGTTCGGGTGCCTCCGTTAGTGGCGTCGTTGTCATGACTCCGTATAAAACTTGTTATTACTAAGCCTGTGGGTCTAGGGTAATGGACGAGAGTTTATAGTTGTTATCTTTGTCAGTGTGGCAGAGTCGGTACATAGGATTACATTTTATCTTTCTCTTCGGCTGAGTGGCCTGAGTAGAGCTTACTGTTTATTTATAGCTTTTGCTTAACTGTGGTATGATATCTGTTAGGATGATATGCATAGTTTGAAGGATGAAAAATGTGGGATTTTATGGGATAAAACATTTTTGAGACTTGTGTTAGTCTGATGGTAAACTTGTGATTTTTGAGAGAAAAATCCTTTTTGGCTCCTGTTGTTGAGCCCGTGTGTGTGTAATTACATAGCTTACTTTACAGTTTTATTGTCTATGTTCTATTGGTCTTCGGCTCATGGTGTAGAATTTTGCTGTAAAACCTTTTCAGGTGAGCATGTGGAGTTGACCTAGATTCCTGTGGTGGCGAAAGACTAGCAGTAGTTTTCCTATTTTGACATGTACTTATACATGTGACGCCTATTTCAGAAGCTTGGTTTTGTACGCCTTGAGGCGATATATTTATTCATGTATGAGAATGCATGTTTACAGTTTATAAGAGTTAAACTGTGGGGATTTTTATCCAAATGATGTATATTTTTAAGTTGATGATTTTTCAACTGCAACTCTTATTTTTTCAAACGGAATTTTGGTGGGCTTTCGCGTGATCCTGGTGTTTGGGGCGTGACATCCTGACTATTTACATTTTATATTTTCAAACAACACAAAAGGAGATAAAAGAAATGAGAGAAAATTATGCTATTATTTAAAAGTACAAATTAACTTATAAGTCTTTTTGTGATTTTTGGGTTTAATGATATGAAAAAAAATAATGTTAACATTAAATGGAAGAAAAAAGGACCAAAAGAAAAGGAAGATAAGGCTAATAATAATAGGACTAGAAATGAAAATACAATGCTAGAAAAGAAAACCACACTCGCATTGAAAGAAAAAAAAAAGCAAATAAAAGAAAACAAAGTTGGAGCATTAAGCTAAATAGAAAATAAAACGGAACATTTGTATTAAAGAAAAGAAATATGACATTAAAAAGGAAAATATTGCTACATTACAAGAAAAGAAAAAAAAAAGCTGAGAAGAAAAATTACATTGCTAAAAGAAAATGAAAAAGAAAGTAAATGTTAATAAGAGAATTTTAAACTAATACTAACAAAATAAAGGGACATTGGACTAACATAAAAAGAAAGAAAATAAGTACTTAAAATTAAACTAATCAACAAAGAAAAGTATAACTATTTAATTCAAATGTGAATGTAGTATTGGTAACTACATTCACATAAATGTAAGTGCATTATAATAACAATTAACAATATTAATAAGTTGTAATTACTAAGATATGTTAGCACTAATTTAATGAATTAATGAAAGAAAGAAAATAGCAAATGTGCTAATAGCAAGTGTGAACGTGAGGAAATTAATAGCTAAACAATAATCAAATTACATAAGGCAATTTAAACAATAAACGAGGATTAATTATGTAAACAAAAGAAACATGCAAATTGAAATTAAAAGTTAACCCGATCACTCCAAAAGAGAGAGAATAGAGTTAGAAGGATTGGGGATCCAAACGAGATACCTAGATTGTCGGGAAATCCTCAAGTCGGTAATGTGCCTCAATAATCCAATCCTCGGGTGGTGATCCAAGCTAGGGTTGTAATATAAACGTCGGAGGCTTGGATCTCGGTATTTCGGTAGGGCTTCGGGGTCGGGGCTTGGAATTACTCGACAACTCCGCAGAGCTTCTTTCACTAACCCTCCCACTCAAATTCTATCCTTGAAAACGTACCAGAGGTATGGTATTTATAGAGTTCTTCAACCAGTGAGATGCTTCCACGTTTTAAGACATGTCAGGCCATTTGGAGTTGGCGATCGCCACAATGCAAGTCGGCAATCGCCATGTTTTTGAAAGGTTCCTCAAGGTTCTATTGGCGGTCGCCACAATGCAAGTTTGCGGTCACTGGTTTGGAGTTGGCAGTCGCCACTTTTGCCTAGGGTTTCCAAGAGGTTCTTCTATTGGCGGTCGCCACATTGAACATGGTGGTCGCCTTACTTAAACAGCAAGTTTTGAAGGTTCGACAAAATTTCTTAGGTTTGAAGGTTTCGGGTTCAAATACCGAGCTTGGATCACTTCTCGAGGATCGAACTGAAGCACCATTTCACCTGTTTTCATCATCGAATTCACCTAAGATTAGGCGGGGTCAAATTGGGATGTCTACACCTAGCAGCCACTACCGGCCTATTTACCGCTTATTTGAGTTGTGATTTTAGTCTAATTTTTTGGTTTTTAACAGTATTCTGAGATATATTTTACTGCTATTTTATATTTAAAAAATAGTCTCAAAATGACCCAAAAAATAATAAAAATTGTCGCCAAACTGCCGCCGGTAAAGTCGCCAGAACGGGGCTATTTTTGTGATTTTTTCTCACTATTTTTGACTTATTTTTATGCAATTTTTTATTCATAAGTATTGCAGAAAAACTCACCAGAAGAAACTGTTTAAAACTATTAAAAACTTACTGCGATTCGTGGTCCGTAAAAACTCGAACCACCGTCGGTGCCGCCTCCGTTCGTCTTGTTCTTGGATATAATCAACCTGTTCTTAAATAATCTAAATAGATATTTTAAAAATATAAATTAGCTATTACATCGATCTTATGTCCCAAAGGCTCACATTCTATCTATTACGGTTAACTCCCGTTATTAAAAAATAATAATCATTATCCACAAACCACTCAATCAAACATGAATTAATGACGATCATAAAATCAGAATTAGAACGCCTGTAAAACAAAGTTAGCAATAGTTTTAAAACTACCCTCCCCCAATAATCGAAAACAAAAAACAAAACGGCACTAATACCAGTTGTTGGAGGCAAGACTGCCAAGATCTTTGTTTTTGCAAACAATTATCTGAAAACATTAACTGGACGGGCAAACGCCCAAACGGGCTCCAGATAAAACTTTTGATGATGAATGATCAAAATAAAATGCGTGCATCCGAAGTTAATTTAGAAAAATACCTTTTTACCGATCGAATCTTCAACTAGGATTTGAATCTTAGTGGAAGCTCCAGTCAAATCTTCTACTGCATTTCCTTATTCGATTCCCAGATATAGTGTGGGATATAATCTTTCGAGAACTCGTATCGACAGAACCTGAACAACTTTAGTCTTAGAAGACAAGTTATGAAACTGGTTCAGCTTACCTGCATATTTATAGGGCTACAGCAGGGACTTGGAGAGTAATTATGAGTAAGATTTCTAGTGGAACACAGACATGTATCAACGATTTTTGCAATTAAGAAAACCTCATAACACTATCTGCAATTATGAAAAATTAGCACCGATTTCTGTAATTTTCATAAAATATTGAATTACAGTTCACACCACAAAAAAACTATAATTGCACTCCAACCCATAATCTCAAGACCATATAGCATTGAGCTCTTGTTATTAAATGGTTATCATTTCTCCCCACGTTAAGATTCTCGATACCCGTCAATTAAATTTAATTACTGACAATTTAATTTAATCGGCA
>JAULJZ010170557.1:0-24478 GCA_032270985.1 Heliamphora pulchella
TAAAAAGAAAGCAAAAAGTCACTTTTTGGCACTCTTCCCAAGGTGGTCGGCCACTAAGGGGTATTTTTGTTATTTTTAATGTTATTTTGTCCTTTGCTACTTATTTGTACTTAAATCTTTGATTTAGGGTATCCATGTATCAAAATGTGAATTTTTAAGACTTTTTGTTGTATTATGCGCAAAATGATCATTTTATCCTATTTATGAGAATTTTTTATTTTTAATTCATTATTTCATTATATTTACTTCATTTAGAATGTTAGGAGACTCTCCGGATGCTATGGTTTTGTTGCTTATGTTTTGGTCCTTTTTAGGGTTTTTGGGATGAATTTAGAGTTTTCAATTCGAATTAGGGTTTTGAACCTCCTCCATGTTCTATGGCCTCGTGGACTATCCGTCACTAATACTAGGGTCCGAGCCAGGTCATTACAATCTACCCTCCTAAATATAAATTTTGTCCCTAAAATTTCGTATCGTACCTTATTCTGCGAATAACTGGGGATGATTTTCCCTCATGGCTTCATCTCGTTCCTAGGTTGATTCTTCAATTTCGTTGTGATTCCAAAGAACTCGAACGAGTGGGATGGTGTTTCCTCTAAGAACCTTGTCACGTTGATTGATTATCTTTACGGGTTGTACTTCAAAAGTAGCGTTCTCATCGACATAGAGTTCCTTCCAATTTAAAATGTGAGCAGTATCAGGTTTGTACTTTCTCAACATTGACACATGAAAAATGTTATGAACACTGGCAAGCTGCGGTGGTAGTGCCAAACGATATGCTACTTCTCCAATTTTTGCCAAAATCTCGAACGATCCAATGTACCTTGGAGTTAGCTTTCCTTTTTGGTCGAAATGTATAACTCCTCGTCGTGGTTGGATCTTTAGGAATATATGATCTCCTACTTCAAATTGTAGTGGTCTCCGTCACTAATCGGCATAGCTCTTTTGTCTGCTCTGACCGGTGACTAATCGTTGCTGAATCAGTTGGATCTTTTTGGTAGTCTCTTGTATAAGATCTAGTCCAAAAAGTGCGTTCTCTCCTACTTTAGTTCAACAAATTGGTGAACGACATGTTCTTCCGTAAAGAGCTTTATACGGTGGCATGCCAATACTGAACTGGTAGCTGTTGTTGTAAGCGAACTCGACCAATGGTAGGTTCTTTTCCCAATGCCCATCGAAATCCATGACACAAGCTCGAAGCATGTATTCTAGCGTTTGAATTGTGCATTCAGATTGTCTGTCAGTTTGTGAATGAAAATCCGTGCTGAAACAAAGGTTCATTTCTAAAGTAGCATGTAGGCTTTACCAGAATCTCGAGGTGAAATACGGGTCTCGATCTGATACGATAGATAACGAAACTCTATGAAGACGAACGATTTCCTGAACATATTTTTGGCTCAGGTTTTCTAATTTTTCGATCGCCTAAATAGGTAGAAAATGTGCTGACTTTATGAGACGATCCACGATTACCCAGATAGAGTTGTGTCCTATTGGTGACCTTGGTAGTTTAGAGACAGTCCATAGTGATGTGGTCCCATTTCCATTAAGGTATCTCCAGGGGTTGAAGGGTTCCTCCTGGTCTTTGGTGCTCGGCCTTCACTTGCTGACATGTAAGGCATTTGGCTACGAAGTTTGCTACATCCTTTTTCATGCCATTCCACCAATAGTACCTCTTCAAATCTTGGTACATCTTTGTTCCTCCGGAGTCGACCGCAAAGAGTGATTGATGATGCTCCTTCAGAATGTCTCTCCTCAGATCCTCGACATTCGGTACGAAAAGCCTACCTAGGTATGTCAGATGTCCGTGTTTGTTGACTACCTAACCTGGTTTCGATTCCTCCGTGATAAGATGCCTTTTGGGCATTCACAATTTGCTGACGAAGATTTATCATTAGACTCCTAGTCATACTTTTGGGCATTCACGATTTGCTGACGAAGATTTATCGTTGCCATGGATAGACAAAAACAGTTCCCATCTCCTAATTCTGACGGTTAGAGTCGATATTCGTTGAGCGTTCCCATCATATTCCATTCCCTTACTGCTATACCAGCCAACGTGCTCTTTATCCTCCGACTAAGGGCATCAGCCACCACATTCGCTTTACCTGGGTAATAGTCTAAAGTGAATTGATAGTCCTCCAGGTATTCCATCCACCGGCGTTGTCTCATGTTGAGGTCCTTCTAGGTGAATAGGTACTTCAGACTTTTATGGTCCGAGAATAGTTTGAACTATTCTCCGCAAAGATAGTGCCTCCATAACTTTAGTGCGAATACCACGGCTGCAAGCTCTAGGTCGTGAGTAGGATAGTTCTGCTCATGAGGTTTCAACTGTCTTGACCCATAGGCTACTACTTTACGATTTTGCATCAGCACGCATCCTAAGCCTTCCTTAGACGCGTCGCAACACATTGTATATCTAACCTCTCTTTTAGGTATGATTAGGATAGGAGCACTAGTCAATCTTTCCTTAAGCCCCTGAAAAGCCGTCTCACACTTATCGTTCCATTCAAACTTCACTCCTTTCTGTGTTAATCTTGTCATTGGTCGCGCCAGTTTAAAGAAATCTAGGATAAATCTTTGATAATATCCAGTTTGTCCCAAGAAACTATGAATTTGAAAGACGTTCTCGGGTGGCTTCCAATCCAAAACGGCTTCCATTTTAGCTGGATCCACAACTATCCCTTCTTTAGAAACCACGTGTCCTAGAAACTTCACTTCATGTAACCAAAATTCGCACTTGCTTGCCTTCACATAGAATTTTGAATCCCTTAGTTTATGCAAAATAATTCTTAAATGTTGCTCATGTTCTTCCTCAGTTCTTGAATACACCAAGATATCATCTATAAAAACTACTACAAACTGGTCTAGATAGGGCTGAAAAAGTCTATTCATCAAACTCATGAAAACTCCTAGGGCATTCGTCAATCCAAAAGGCACACCATGAACTCATAGTGTTCATATCGTATTCTAAAGGCTGTCTTTGGAATATCTTCCTCTTTAACTCGGAGTTAGTAATAGCCTGAGAGTAGATCAATCTTTAAGAAACAGGCTGACCCTCAAAGCTGGTCGAAGGGATCATCTATGCGAGGTAAAGGGTATCGATTCTTGATCATTACTTTGTTCAACTGACGGTAGTCAATGCAAAGACGTAAGGTTTCATCCTTCTTCTTGACAAATAATGCTGGTGCTCCCCACGGCGATGTACTTGGACGGATAAAACCCTTACCGACCAATTCTTGAAGTTGGTCCTTTAACTCTCTTAGCTCGGCGAGAGCCATCCGGTGTGCTGCGATCAAAATTAGAGCAGTTCTAGGTTGGAGCTCGATCAAAAACTCGACCTCACAGTGTGGGGGTAATCTAGGTAGTTCTACTGGGAATACATCTTCATATTCACACACGACTCGTGGTAACTCAGGGGTTGATGAGACGTTTATACTAGGAAGAAGGTAGGTTAATCTAGCTATAAAGTTAGTCGATTTGCGCTCTTTCTCACTACTCGGGGTTAAGATTTCGTGTCGTTCTCCTTGAATTCGTACGGTAGTGCCATCCTTTGCTTGTGCCCATATTTTCTTCTGTCGGCAATCCGTGATAGTGTGATGTCCAGAGATCCAATCTATTCCAAGAATCACATCGTACTCGTTAAAGTCTATTACTTGTAAGTCGCAAGCCATAAGGGTATCGATTACTCGCAGCGTACACGCTCTACAAATGAAATCTACTCGTGTTAGACTTCCTAAGGGTGTGATAACGCTTAAGGTTTGGTCTAGGGCCTAAAGTTCCAAGAATAAAGATTTTATGCAGGCCAAAGATATAAAGGAATGGGATGCTCTAGAATCAAATAGCACCTCCACTAAAGTATTAAACAATATGAACAGACCTTGTATGACCTGAGTGTCTTCCTCCTTCTCTTCTTCTTGCAGGGCAACGATGCGTCCTCCTATAGGGCGGTTCCCATTGTTATTCCTAGTGTTCCTGTTCCTTATCCCATTGTTTGAACCTCCATGGGGTTTCTGATTTCCATATGCGGTGGCCTTCCCCTTCCATTATGTGGGTTAGCTGTTAGCCTAGCAACATGAATAGGTTGTCAGTATCTCAGCAATGGATTCTGGGGTTGCCTCCATTGTTGGGATTGGTTGTTTTGATTACTCTGTTTTAATCATGGACAATCTGCCTTCTTATGTCCTGGTTGTTGACATTCGAAGCATACCACAGATGTTGCGGAGGGATTCCTTGATTGCCCTTGTCTGTACTCCTCGTAGTATAACTTCTTAGGAATAAACCCTCTGTTGCTCCTCACAGGCCTTTCAGAGCTGGTACTTCCCTTCTTTTGGTTCCAAATCTTCCTTAAATTGGCCAGATCGATTTCAACGAGCAAAGCGGTTCGAACTACTTGAGTCTATGTAGGGAGCTACAGGCAAATCACCCTGGTTTGAATAGATAGCTCAAGGCCCCATTCAATCTTTTACACCTTAGATTTCTCATTAGGTACTAGGGTTGTGGCAAAGCGACTTAACTCCTCGAAATGATTCACGTACTGCATTACTGTCATCGAGCCTTGTTTAAGATCCAAGAACTCACGAACTTATCCTTGACAGAAGGGGGTTGGGAAATACTTTTCCAAAAATAAGCCCTCAAACTGGTCCAAAGCTAGAGCTGTTACGTCCTGTGTGTTGTTGATTAAGGACCACCAATGATCCGCTTCTCCTTCTAGTAGGTGTGTCGCTAAGGCTACGCGATCTGCTTCATCCTGGACTCCCATAGAATTAAACAACTTCTTAATCACCCTCAGCCACTTTTCTGCTTTCCTAGGTTATGTTCCTCCTTTGAACATCGAGGTTTGCTGTTTAACTATCTCAGATAAGAACCACTCTCGGTCATGTATGATACGACGGTTGATGCTAGCGGCTAGTTCTCGTAATACTTGGGCTAATCCCAGCACTTCATTGTCAATGAGTCCGTTAGATTGCCAGTAATTTGGTCGTCTACCAACCATCCTAAAACAAATAAAAAAGTGTTTTGGTCTTCTAGATTATTTCAGTTCTTGATTATTTCTCATGTTTTGGGATCTTGTGGAGTTAATACAGGGTTACAAAATTACTTGTAGAGATTTAACAGTAACGTTTTTATTTCATCTCAACTCATAACTAGTACAAGATTTTTCAAGTAGTTTGCAAAATATGTATACAACACTCAAATAATTACAACACTTAAACAAAAGAGAAATACAACGCCTACACATTAAGGCCTAAGCAAAGAGATGCGGGTAGAAATGTCGGATAATCACCTCGCATTCCCATGTTGCGTCGTATATGTTAAAGCAGCGCCATAGCACCTCGGCATGCCAAGTATTGGTTGGTCCCATCCTCATCTTGTTTGTTATCGCCGTTGGAAACTCCTGGTATATCTCTGAGTTGTCAAAGTCGATGGCCAGGTCAAGTGGATCGATGATTCCTCTTTCGTTCTTCAATCTCTAGCACTGCATCCATTTCGCAGTCAGCATGTCTCCAAGTCAGGCCTTAGACCCTAGGGGAAAATCTAAACGGTAGAGCGTCCTACTATACTTCTCAAGCACTCGTACTGGTCCTACGAAACAAGGAAAGGTCTTCGATTTCCTCCACAAGCACATCTTGTCTAGGCAGATTTTTGCGTACACCCTTTCTCCCACGCAATACCCACGGTTATCCTAACGACCAAAGTATTTAGCAGCATCAACAACCTCATCCTCATCAGATTCAAGTGTAGGTGCTTCAAGCTTGTCGTACTGGAAACTAATGACTCCTTCTTCTTCATCTTCATCCTCATTCTCGTCTTCGCTATCCGCATCGTAATTGGTCTCATCCTTACCTTCCCCGACTTCCTCGGCCTCTTCTTTTTCGTTACCCTACCACTCTTCCAAAAAAAACCATGCTAAGAGGACATCTTCAATTGGTTCTTGTTCTTCCATGGCCACTTCTTCCGGGTCTTCTTCTGGATCTGAATCCTCTGGGTCCTGCGCCTGCCATGGTTCTCCTGCTGGTTCGGTGTTGGATGCAATCCTACTAGAAAGAGAAACTTAAGGTAAAGATTTTAAATTGTTAAAATTATAAGTTATAAGTTAATAATATAGACTTTCTACAGAGAATCTATGCTACAGAACTCGTGGTCTCCCATAACTCAAGGCCTAAAGGTTCACTAAACCTACGCTCTGATATCAACTGTGACGCCCCGTCCTCCAGGCACATCGGGACATACATAAATATAAATATAGGGATATGCTAGCCATACATTCATATTTACATACGTTAGTTATTATATCATAAACGAGTTCTGAACCATTCAAAATTACATAACTATCACAATTTTACCAAGAAATTTCAAATCATTTCGCTAAGCAAGGGAAAAACTGAATATAAGAACAAAAGTAGAGATCTTGACTCCTCCTCACCTATGGCACGAATGCCATGAGCCAAGGCCCAGAAGCAAAATACTCTAACCTTCTAACTAATCTCACGACACAAAATTCACCACAACACATACCATATAACACCCAGTACAGTTTATAGTCAAGAAGACAGACAAATTTATGACATAATAGCAGATAAGTCAATAAACATGTGCATATGAGAGGCCATGTATGTAATGCAGATGCTCAACCCAACATGCACCCAGATTATAACAGGCATTCCACGTCGGGAATTACCAGAGTAGACTTTCACGGGTATTTGATCACCAAAGTCATCATCGCGCTTCGTTGCGAATAGTAACCGCATCGCTGGGCGTCATACCACAGCTGTTTTACTCAATAGCAACGGCGTGGGATCCACGCCATACTCCAGGCCAACAATATTTAATAAACCATTTCAAACACCGAGGATGCTCCCCGGGTGTATAAACCAAATCTGTAACACCGGGGACGCACCCAGGGTGTACAACGAGAATTCATCCCAAGCGATTTGTCCAACCTTAAGACTTGTGATGCCTTCGCTAGTGTTAACTCAAAAGTTTAAGCTATCAAAATCAGAATGCTAGCGACGAATCCATGGTGCCCAACAATATTCGTAAACCATTTCAAACACAGGGGACACACCCAGGGTGTATAAGCCAAAATCATTTCAAACACCGGGGACGCACCTAGAGTGTATAAGCCAAAATTATTTCAAACACCAGGGATGCACCCAAAATGTATAAGCCAAAATCATTTCAAAAATGGCAACCAAGGATGCCCTAGACTTAGAATCAAGAAAGACAATCTCAATACAGCTCATCCCAACAACAGTTTGCACAGATGGACTCCAATATGCCAGGATGCAAATGAAAATGCTCATAATGTGTACCATCGATCTCAAGTGCAACAATTTATAGCATGGCATCAACTAGCATGGCAAAGTTCTTGGTACAACGCGCAAGCATAAGGTACAAGTATGTGAAGTACAAGCTACAATTCTCAAGACATGATTTAATATGATCACATGAATTCTAAATCATCATACATTCATTTAGAAACACTAATCAACTAATTCAAATCAAACATCATATAAAAACTCGAGTCTCATGGTAAAAGGTTCTCAAACATACACTTAGTAACTTTTAAGACCAAAAATCAAGTATTAAATTAAAAAGGCCAACAAGATTTTGGGGTATCTAGACTTGAAATCAAGTTACGATTTTTAAACACCATTTATATAAAAATATTTGCTACAACTCTCATGTTTAACACTAAGACCAAAACCTAAGGGAAAAGGGTGAACAAAACATCCTAAACAAAAACGGTTTTGCACTTTACTCAAGATTTTACCAAAAATATGCTTCTGTTGGTCTTGGCTTTGGGTATCATATTAAGTCCAAATGAGCCCATTTTTGAGTATGTTCTAGTTCAACAAGTCCCCTACAAGTTTCATGTTGACAACTAAGGGTAGTTGTTTGAAACAAGTTAAGACGCTTTGGCCATTTTAGAAAATAGGTTATGTCAACCACCAAAACTCAGTAGAGCCGGTTTTGGACAGAGGGTTTTAAATGGTTTTGGGGTATCATCCCAAGGCCTTAAGGTCTTATTTTTTGGCAAAAAGTACTTCAATAGATTAGCTACAATGTTCATCTAGACCACTTGTGGAATAGGTCACTAAAAATAGGGTTTTGGGCTATATAAAAATATGTGACAGAAGTATCCCTTGAGGGTATAAACTCAACAGAGATTTTGAAAGGGGTTTTGACATATCACAACTCAATATTTTGTGCTCATTTTTGGTCGGGCGATAGATATACATGTTATCTACAATTTTTAAGTTTTGAAAACAGTTTGGATCTCATTTTAAACTAGGGTTTCCAAGTCGGTAGTGTTGACTGGTTGGAAAATAACACATTTTGATAAAATTGCAATATCTTGAGTTCTACTTATGCAAATGAGTTGAAACCAACTTTAGATGAAAGATACACGAAAATATAAATGTAGAAATAAAGAACATGTTTAGATCAATTTTCTACATTGAGTTATGGTGTTCCAAAGTTCAAGGCAGAAACATCTATGTTCTAAAAAATCAAGTCTCTTAGGGTCCAAGTCTTCTACTTATGTCATGTCAAGTTTTTGTTCCATTTCTTGGCATGCTTGTGTTTTAGACTTTAATATCAAGGCTCCAGCACACTTATAAGTCATCAAACTCAAATATAATAGCACACAACAATATCTCATATCACCCATAAACATAACAACCCCAAATTTCCAACTATGATGCCTTTTTGGTATGATTACGGTTCTCGATTCTTAGAGTGTTTAAAGGGATGTGTTGAAAGATATTTTAAAGGATATTAGACATAAGGTTTAGAGGTTTTACTTACTTATTTGAGTGATCAATGAATGGGGGAGGATGGATTTGGACTTAGCTTTCGAAAATGTCTTTGATTTCTTCCTTTTTCTACCTTTTTCTTCGTCAAACTCACCTTAACACTCAAGATCAAAGAGTTTCTGATTTCTCTCCCTCACTTGGCCAAAAATATCATATAGATAAGAGGGTGTTTGGCTTCCTTTATATAGGGAAAGGTTAGGGGACATAGGGGAACAAAAAGTACCAAAAAAAACTTTTTTCTTCATTTTAATTAATGAGATGTGAGATGATTTGAATTGATTCAACTTTTGAAGGCAAAAAATCAGACATGGGGAAGATAAATATAGCTAGGGGTCATTTTGGGGGACAAAAATTTGATCCTCCATCAATTAAGGGATTTTTCTCGATTTTCGTGCCCCTATTGTGCAAGAAAATGCATTAAAAGTTAGTTTGATATATCTTTTTGGTGTCTTTTTCTACTAAGACCTATTATTTTAGTATGTTTACGAGAAATATAGTATTTTCATGTATTATCATAGTTTTTATAGCAATTGATTAAATAGATGTAATCTTTTAAGTCAAATTAAGCTATTTTGATAATATATGACTTTTTAACTTATTTTGTTGTGTATGAACTTGAATAATGATTTTTTTTTGCTTTTCTAGACCTATAACACTATATTATTATGCATATTACTTATTCAACAAGTATTGGATCATCAAAATACTTAATTTAATACATTTCTCATTATTTTAAGCTAAAAAGAAAGCAAAAAGTAACTTTTTGCACTCTTTCCAAGGTGGTCGGCCACTAAGGGCTATTTTTATCATTTTTTATGTTATTTTGTCCTTTTCTACTTATTTGTACTTAAATCCTTGATTTAGGGTATCTATGTGTCAAAATATAAATTTTTAAGACTTTTTGCTGTATTAAGGGCAAAACAGTCATTTTAGCCTATTTATGAGGATTTTTTATTTTTTATTTATTATTTCATGATATTTACTTCATTTAGAATGTGAGGAGACTCTCCGAGTGCTAAGGTTTTATTGCTTGTGTTTTGGACCTTTTTAGAGTTTTCGATTCGAGTTAGGATTTTGAACCTCCTCCATATTCTATGGCCTCGTGAACTGTCTATCACTAATACTAGAGTCCGAGCCGGGTCGTTACAAATGCTCACCTTGGCTACATACCTCAACCGTTTTACTCAATGGCAACGACGTGAGGGCGAGCCAACCAGTTTTGTCCATCCTTATCTGGGTTAACCGATCCCACATTAAGGACTAGGATGCTCGTTAAGCGTCAACCCAAAGTCTAAATAAAAGGCTAGTGATGAACCCAAGGTGCCTAACCCCTTTTTATAATAAGAAACCCACAGTGATAGGTACGAAAGGGACTCCGATAAACCAAGATGCAAATGTAACAATGGTCATGGAGTGCAATATACTTCTCGTGTACAATTAATTATAGCATGGCATGTAAACTTGTTATAGTACAAGGTACAACTCACTGAAGCATAGAGTGCAAGTATATACGAAGTAAAAGCTATAATTCATGTGACATGGATCCAACCTATCGGCATGGCTTCTAATAATCAAATTGTTAATCTCATACACCAATCACTCACATAAATCAATTAAAGTCCATATGTTCAAGTTCTATAAAGTAACATGCCACTCATACACTTACCAAATTTAAGTAAATGTTTAATTGTCAAATTTAAAATTACATTAGTGTTCTGAGGTACCTAGACATAGATTTAATTTCTAATTTTTGAAAACTAATTAGATAAAAATATTTTTTACAATTTTCATGTTTAACACTAAGGTCAAATCATAGAAAAAACGGGTTATTTATTTTAATTAAGGGAACACCATTCAGCACTTTACAGGGAAAAGTGCAGAATTTAGGCCTCTGTTGACCTCAATTTTGGGGCATCAATTCAAGTGCTATGGGTCTAATTTTTTGGGAGCTTTTAGTTTAAGGTGTTCCCTACAAGTTTTATGTTTTGTGTTAGGGCTAGTTATTTGGAACATGTTGGAGAGTTTGGACAATTTATAAAGTAGGTTCAGTCAGCCTAAAAAGGGTCTGCAGAACCGGTTCTCAATAGAGAAGTCACAAGGCCATTGGGGTACCATCTGAGGGTATTTTGGGCAAATATTTGCTCAGTATTTAGTTAATATGTTAGCTATATTTTTCATGAAAACCACTTTTGAATTGACTATTAAAAACTTAAAGTTTTGGTCTCACAAAAATGTATGATAGAAAGCTCTATCAGTTACTAAAACACAACAGTGATTTTGAAAAGGGTTTTGACTTATCAAAACTTCATATTGTTGGCTGCGGTGGACAAAAAGAAAAATGTGTTATCTTCAAGTTTTATGTTTTGACCTAAGCTCAATTCTCACTCTAACTTAGGGTTTTTGTGTCTGCAACTCAGAGTAGTCAAAATTTGACACTCTTTGGTAGAAAGGGTATATCTGGAGTTCTAACCAACGAAATAACTTCCAATTATAAAGGACAACTTAAAAATCTAGGTCTAGACATAAAGATCACATTTAGATCATTTTGCGACAATTAGTTATGGTGTTTTAAAGTTCGTGGAAGAAATATAGTATGCCCAGAAAATTAGGTTATCTAGGGTTTTGGTTGCTTAGCTCAATTTTTGTTTAATTTCAATGTATTTTCATTGCATGCATGTCATATATTCATACAAAGCAAAGTTCCAGAACCTATTCAAGCTATAAAACTCAAAAATACTCACATGCAAGCACATGCAACACTTGATTTTACACGAACAGTCCCTAATCTACTCATACGACGCCTTTTTGAGTGAATTCTTGTTTCTTGTTTCTTAGGGTTGATTATAGAGATGGATTGAGGGCTATTTTATGAGAGAATGACATAAATTTTTAAGAATTTACTTACTTGTTTTGATGCCCTAAAGGTTGAGGAATGGTGGGACTTGGCTTTGTAGCTCACACCTTGAACCTTCCTAGTTTCTTCTTTCTTCTTCCTTCGTTCTTCTCTTGAGAACACTTAGAACATTTTATTTTTTGGTGGCTCTCCCTCACCTCTCTCAGTCGAAAATGAAGGGAAAAAGTGGGAGATAGGGTCATTTTTATAGAATTTTAAAACGTGAATTTAATGATGCTTGTGTAAGAAATTTTGATTTTTTCTTAATTAAGATTGGTTGCATGGGATGGTAGCTCTTATTAAGAAATTGTGTAAGAGATATTTTTAGATTGTACAGGTGGGGGTTTCGGATGTGCTATTTGGGGAAGCTTAAAAGTTAATTTTGCTTTATTTTAATGATTGAATTTTGTTTTGATACCATTTTATGTAAGAAAATGCATAAAATATTAATTTTTTATATCTTTTTGGTTTCTTAACCTACTAAAACCTATTATATTAATGTGTTTATAATTAATTTAGTCTTCACATGAATTATCAAAATTTTGATTGCAATTAATTAAATAGGTATAGACTTTTAAGTCAAATTAAGCTAGTTTGACAACAATTGAATTTTTGATTTATTTATTGTGTAGAGAATTTAAATAATAATTTGTTTGCTTTTGTTAACCTACATTATTATATTATTATGTATATTACTTGTATAAAAAGTCTTAGATCATAATAATGCTTAATTTATATTTTTTTTTCTCATTTTTAAGCTTAAAAAGGTAAAAAGTAGCTTTTTGTGCACAATTCGCTAAGTAGCCGGCCATGCAAGGGTATTTTTGTTATTTTTGTTGTTATTTTGTCTTTTATTACTTAATTGTATATAAATATCTGATTTTAGATGTTTATGTGTCAAAATTCAAAGTTTTAAGACTTTTTGCTCTACTAAGAGCAAAATGGTCATTTTACCCTAATTATGAGAATTTTTATTTTTTATTTTATATTTTATGTTATTTGGTTAATTTAGACTGTCTTGAGACTTCTCTGAGTGTTTAAGCTTCTCTTCTCAGGATTTAGCCTCTTTAGGGTTTTCTAGGTTAAATTAAGATTTCGGGTTAATTAGGATTTCTCTTATTCATGTAGCGACCTAAGATCTTATCAACTAACTGATGCTGATACAAGGGTTTAGGCTAGATCTCTTCATGGATAGTTACAGTCTGAGTTGTTACAACTAGGGTTCGGGCCGGGTTGTTACAATCTACCCCCCTTAAATAAATTTCGTCCTCGAAATTTCGTATCGTATGTTATCGTGTGAATGGTTGGGGATAATTTACTAGCATTGTGCTTTCTCATCTTGGCTTTCTCACTTTCGTGGTGCTGCCCCAGAGCTTCTATTAACCAAATCACCTTTCCTCCGGAGTACCTTGCCTTGGATCTCTATGGAGCTCTCCCTGAAGTTATGTCCTTGTATTCATATCCAACTCAGGGTAACTCGGTTGTTTGACAGGGTGTTCATATTAGTGAGCATGTAAGGTCATCTTACGTTGAAATTACTTGATTTACTCATCTTCGTATTACTCGGTGTCAGGTTTTTCACGTTGTTCTTGATAAAATCCATAACTCCCAGGTCGCATGGCATAAGGGTGTTGGTACTCCCAATCGTGCATGCTCTATAAACAAGGTCCATTTGCATGTGATATTCTAAGGGTGTATCGTTGCTTAGAGTTTGCTCCTATTACTTCGAGTTCTAAGGACAAAGTGTGACGCCCCGAATCTCGGGAGCATTTAGAGCGACAATTAACTAATAAGGCTGCAAAAATTAAATAATAATAATACCCATACATACAAAAAAGCAAAATACTTAGAGTTATATAGTACAATCCAAATAAAAATCTTTTCGAAGCACATCGAACAATACAAGAAATAGGTAGATAACCACAAAACTGGTATTACATGGCCGAGGAAGGTTGGGATGGAAGCGTGAAACTCTTAGTCAAGGCTCTATGTCCGTGTCAACGTATTTGTCAGTAAGATCTTCTACCACTTCGGGACCTGGCATGGAATGCTAGAGAAACTCACACCAACATACGAATATTTCTCATGTAACAAGTTAAAAACATGACAGATGAAATAGCAGGTTAATCGTGACAGTGATTATGATATGAAATGATGCAACCAATTTAATTTTCTAATCCAATTAAAACTTAAGTTATTCTAGGTTCTCCCACCTGGGGGAACCATCCTAAAACCCCTTGATCCCAATCACGCTGACCAAATCTATGGACCGACAGAGAGCGTTCATTCAACCGTGGGATGACTACGTAGCGGATTAAGTATCCAGTCGAGTCATCACTAACGGCAAGGTGTCAGCGACGGTCTGGTCCTTGGATCTCCAGTCAAGGTCCAGGACGGGATCGCGAAATCTAACTCCGATTATTACGCCGCCCGAACTGCCTACACCAAAATACAAATACCACAACAAAATGCATTTAGCACATAGGGTAAAAACCTCCCAAAACAAATCAGGGCATATAGCTAATATCACAATATTTTTTAGTATCCAAATTTCTAAGAATTTCAATTCCATCAACCACAGTACCAACCTTAAGGTTCAATTTTCATTCTTTTCTTAAAATAAAACGGTGAACGCCGTAAAATCCATCCAATGATGACGTGGCATGATACCATATACAAAAATTATAGTTTTTCAACTTACAGGGGAATTTATACATGAATATGATTAATTAGTATGTAAGACAAAAAAAGATGCACCGATTAATCTAAAATCACCTCAAAATATTTAGGCTAAAACATAATGTGCATAGATCAAACGATTTAACCAAATTTTCATGTAAATAATTCTACCACTAAAATCATTTAAATATATCAAGACAATATTATACATTCTAATTATTTAACCATGCATAACACAACATAGAAAAACCCCAAACAATAGCATTAAAGCAAAATCACATTTAATCATATTCAGGATTTTCAGGTTTTAGCTACTGATTTTAGGGTTTTTTTTAAATACTTAGACTTATAAATAAAATCTGATATTTTGTAAACACTCTATTTGGGATGTTCTGAACACTTTTTATGTTTTACACTTTTTCAAATTTTACCTCTAAGGCCTCGGTTTTAAGAAAACAAATTTCTGTGACAGTATAGAGAAAAATTTCCAGAACAGTGACATGAAAACTCAAAGGCTTCAAAAATAGAAATAAGGATTTAAACTTAAAAATTCATTTTTCAAATTTTTACAGTGTTACATCTATGAGTTTAGAAGCCATGGAACTTGACCTTGTATTTGTTTCATTTTTATTTAATGTATTATGAATATTCTACCAAACAGTATCCAGATTTGTCACACTTTGGGAGAATCGTTTCCATTTTCTCTATACACATACAAACGGGTTGATTCTAATGGTGTTAGAAAGATAAGACGTTTATCTATTCAATCACATAAAAATCAAACCAAGAGCTTACTTCTACAGTAAATGGTATGGATTCAAAGTGGTCTGTCGGAACATCCATTTTAACACGATTTACTTATCTATTTTTAGAACAATAAGAAAAAAGATTTGGACTTCAAAAACATTCGTTCATGCAAATAATATTTACATGAAACGATAGTAAAAATTTCAAAAATTTTTGATGAGTCTAGATCACTCAAAAAAATAGGAAAAATCATATTTTTGATAAAAACCTTTTCGGGATAGATTTGAAAAGTAAAAAGACATTAGTTTTTCTTGGCACTTGGCCCATATTCTTTGCATGCCTAGTTATATCTCTCATGTATATGATTTATACATGATCTATACACCATGTACATGGATAAAAATCAAAAGAAAGTGGTGGATGGTGAGGAGAGAGGGAAAGAACAAAAAATAAGCCTCAAGACCACATCTCATTAGTTTAAGTATGGATCTTGAGTTTTGGTGAGATTAGAAGATGAGATGAGACTAGTAAATAAAAAATAAATGTATAAAGATGTTGTTTCTACTTTAGTATAGCTTGGTAGATGATGGAATTGAGAACACCTTGAGCTAGAACACCAAGAACACTATGAATATATGAAGAACACACTTGTTTTCCTCACTCTCTCTCTCTAGAACTTTACTAGGCAACACTTAGCAATTTTTTTTTTTGGAAAACCAAATATGGTTTGGGAGAGTAGTTGTTGTACAAAGTGCGGTGGTGTTGGTTTTTATAAATTTTTCCTTAAAAAGAAATTGTCCTCCCAAAACGGTGGCCAATGCATGGCTATTTAGAAGCTTTTCTCTTTCTTTTTTATTTTTGTTTCTTACATCCTCATTCCCAAGATGGGGAATTCGGCTATTGCTGAATTTGGGATTCAAAATTGTATTTTCATGTATTTTAATGATATATTGAAGATTTGATGATATAATTATACTATTTTGTTCAAGAATTATTTTCCAAAATTAACATATTGTATATATTTTTAAGTATGATAGTTATAATTTTGAATTATAATAGTAATTTTAAGTGTTGTACTGAAGTTTTATATTTTAGTTTAATTATAGCATTATTTTGTTGAGGTGGTTGGACCAAATTTTGATTTTTGTACAATTTCGTAATTTGATGTATATTTTTAGTTACTTTTATAGTATTTTTAATTTAATTTTGATGAATTTAGATTTTAAAACTCAATTTGACGATTTAATATTATTTTATCATTATTTAATTATTTATATGTTGTTTTAAGTCTCTTTATATTAATATACAAGTTGATTTAAAGTTATATTATTATATTAGATTGTTACTTTTAATTAGGCTACTTGTAGAGATTTATATACACATATACATATTATAATAAGCTCTCTTTTTGTTTATTTAGTTATTTTATGCACTAAAATTACTTTTTACTTTTGATTATTATATACTAAAATATTTTTTTTCTTTATTGATTATTTTATTAGGTTGTAGAGAATAGTATAATTATATATACATATCCTCCTACATATATATACCTATACATTTATAATATTACTTTTGATTATTTTAATGGAGATTGAGTGTTGTAGAAAATTAAAATTTAATGATTATTTTATTGTGTTTGTTGTAGAAATTTTCTTAAGAATGTGTGCATGCTAAAGTTTATGTTGTAGTTACATAGTTAATTATTATTTTAAAAAATTATTTTTATTATTATTTATTTATTATTATTATTTTTTTATTGGGTGATCGTGACGATATGGGCAACTATACTACAGCTATACTACCGTTGCTATTATTATATTTAAAAAGTGGATCTTTATAATTTAATTTATTATGTTTTGTATTAAGTCTCTTTTTCAATTAACATACAAGTTGGTATTAAATTATACTATTTTATTGAGTTGTATAATTTTGATTAAAATATTAATATTGTTGTAGAGATTTGTACGTTTGTATATGTGTATAAAAATGTTACTTTTGGGTTTTCCTTGTTTTACACTCTATGATTTATTTATTAGTATTATTATATATATATATTTCATTTATTTATTAAATTTTTTTTGTTAAAGAGATTCATTTTGAGATATATATATATTAAATTACTTTTGTCTTTTCATTATTATTGTACGTATAAAGTAACTTTTACTTTTATTATTTTGAATTATTCTATTGGGTTGTAGGAGAAAGATAAAAAATATTACATATAAATATTTTTTTACATGTATATATATATACACATATATATAAAGAATAAAGTTAATTTTTACCCTCTCTCCTTTTTTTTTGTTGATCATTTTAAATTGAGGTTAGTGTTGTAGAAATTTAATACTTTATTGGTTATTATATTATTGTAGAGGCTTAATTATTTATGTGTAGAGATTCTTTTATTATATGTATATGGATATTTATGTATATAATAAGCTTGTATTGGAGATTGTGATTATGTTGTACAGATTTTACATTATTGATTGTGTTGTATTAAGTTCTCTTTTTTTTTTTGTATCCAAACTAGTATTAAAAATTTATTTTATTAAATTGTATATATTTATTTAATATTATAGAGATTGTGTGTGTATATATATACATATATATATGTCAATTCCCAAATAATAAATAAATGTAGAATACTTTTAGGAATTTTTTTTTTTGAGAGTTGAAATTTTTTTTTTTATTTGATTTGAGATATTGTATTTTATCTTATTAGAATAAAGTTGGTACATACTCCTAGGTAGTCACACACATGACATATATGTATTTTGCATATATATATATATATATATATATATAAATTAATATTGATTGTAGAAAATTATGCGTGAGAAATATCTCAGGATTTTTGTAAAATTTTAAAGACGTTAGGGACTAGTGTGTAATTATTAATAATAAGAGTTTTAGAAACTCTTGGGTGTAATCTGGATGAGAATTTAAGTGTCTTCATATGACATTGATAACTTGCAATAAACTTTGTTGTCTTAGGGTGAAAGTATTGTTATCTTAAAGACTTGGGGTCAAAGTGTGATTATTGGAAGTCACGGAATTTAGGTCTTTGAGTATAATTCACTTTTCACGTTGAAGCTTTGGTTGAATTTTCTTATTCTTTAGATTTAGAAGTCGGGTTTTGCTGTAATAGGATAACACATATAGATTGTTGGGCTTGAAAGGTTATGAGGTCAGGTCAGCATTTCTTAAGAAAGTTTTGGGGCTCGAAATTTCATTTCTAAGTTTAGCTCTTTAAGGTTTTGAGTGACTGTTCTTAGAGTAACTTAATGATCTTCGAGGTTAGAGGGGTTGTGCTTTTGTTTTAGGATTTTTGATTCTCGGGGTCTGATTCTTAGGTTTTGATCATGTTAAGATTTTAATCTTACTATGACCTAATATCCTATCAGTTTACTGTCACTAATCTTATGGTTTAGGACCGGGTCCTTATAATTTACCCCCCTTAAAATAAATTTCATCCCAAAAATTTCGCATCGTACCTACGTTCATGAAAAGCTGTGGGTAGTTTGCTCGTATGGCGCCCTCGCGTTCTCAAGTCAATTTTTGATCCCTCGGTGTCTCCATAACACGCGTACGAGCGGAGAAATTTTTCCCTCTGAGTACTCTGTCACGGCGGTCGAGGATCTTCACCGGTCATTATTCAAAGGTCGCGTCTTCGTCAATCTGAAGCTCTTCCCAATTAAGGGTGTGGGTCGGGTCTGGTTCCTACTTTCGCAACATCGGGACATGAAATATGTTGTGAACCTCTGCAAGCTGAGGTGGCAGAGCTAAATGATAGGCAACTGTTCCAAACTCTGGTTAGGGTTTCGAACGAACCACTATATCTAGGTGACATCTTTCCTTTCTTTTTGAATCAAAAAATTCCTCAACGTGGCCGAATCTTGAGAAATACATGGTTTCCTACTTTGAGTTCTAGGGGTTTTCGGCGTTGGTCAGCATAACTCTTCTGTCGGCTCTGTAGGGTGCCAAGGCATTGTCGAACTAACTTGATCTTTTTGGTCGTCTTAAGTACGATGTTCGGTCCTAGCAAGCTGGTCTCCCTGGTTTCTTCCTAACATACGGTTGATCTGTACAGTCTTCTGTAAATCATTTCGTACGGTGGCATACCAATACTTGCTTGACAGCGGGCGTTGTAGGCAAACTCGACGAGCGGTAAGTGTTTCTCCCAACTTCTTTTGAAAAGTTCCATTACGTAGGCTCTCAGCATATCTTCAACAGTTTGAATGGTGCATTTGGATTGTCTGTCAATGTGAGGGTGAGACATGGTTCTCGGTCAGATACAATAGAGGTTGATAACTCACGTAGGCGTACAATCTTGTAGACATGCTTTCGTCTTAAGGTCTTCAACGCGTAGGGAGGTCTAACTAGTAGAAAGCGAGAGGTCTTGGCGAGGCGGTCTACTATAATAATGATGTCGTCGGGTTCTTGAGGTAATCTCGATAGTCTGGTGATAAAGTTCGCTTCCATTTTTTAAGGGTTGTAGCATTCCTTCTGACTTCTAACATTTAACTTTTACCTATTAATGCACAAGGGTTGAGTGTTTCCTCAAAGACAGGGTCGTTTTCCAGGTAATTAACCGCTTTAGGGTGAATAAACGTGACAAAGAGGCTTTGTTGGTTGTAGTGATCAGATTTTGTTTCCTGTCGTTGGTCGGAGGTTTATCTGAGGTTTCTAGCTTCTAGGTCATAGGTAGGCTAGTTCTATCCATTGGGATTTTTGTTGATGAAGCTCATAGAGTATTGTAGAATGCCGTCTTATTTTGCTCCCCAACTCGTGGTAGGTCGTAAGTCGACTTCGAAAATAGATTGTCTTTCAAGACTTGTTACGCACGGTTACCGAAAGAAGCTCTAAACTGTAATGCAAGAGACAGCTCTTCTTCGTTGTTCGAACGTTCTAAAAGCGTGCACATAGTTCAGCGTTTCTCATGGAATTCTATACTTTAACGAATATTACTACAGGTTTGTAGAACACGATTTCTAAGATGAAACAAAGATATATTTGGGTTTACAAGGAAACACACATGGGATTTAAGAAGGACGATCAATTCATAGATTTCAAGAAATAAATGCAAAGTAATGGGTAGCCAACTAGATATTTGCCCTGAAATTACGTCGGCCTAACGTACTTTAATTCAAGCATCCAAATCTTCTCCCTTGGACCGGATTTTCAAAGGTATAGAAAAGATCCAGAAAGTTACTCTCACGATAAGGTAGATCATCAAAAGCTTATAAGAAATGAGATATTGGGTTGATAATGAATTTTATTGGATGTAGACGACTCAGAGTGAATGATTATGATGTTACACGACTCAAAGGAAGAGAAGTGTCATAGAAGACTGGAGGATACAATCAGTTTTACGAGTTAAATTTCAACAGTGTAGACACCGTTGGGTCAAGGAACAGAGAACTCTATCAGTCCATCATAAACTAGAGTTCAAGACTTTTTTTTGGTCAAAAGTCAAAGAATCTAACTTCTAGGTGGGGTATGTGGGTCAAAAGTCTACTATTCATACAACTTCCGCGTGGGTAAGGGCCTAACTATTCTAAAAGTCCAAGTTTAAAAGTCTAAGCCTAGGTCAATGGCCGCGTGAGTAAGGGTTGAATCTAAGCTCTGATACCATACTGTGACGCCCCGTATCTCGGGAGCATCTAGAGCGACAATTAACTAATAGGGCTGCAAAAATTAAATAATGATAATACCCATACATGCCAAAAAGCAAAATACGTAGAGTTATATAGTACAGACCCAAATAAAAATCTTTCCGAAGCACATCGAACAATACATGAAATAGGTGGATAACCATAAAACTGGTACTACGTGGCCGAGGAAGGTTGAGATGGAAGCATGAAACTCTTAGTCAAGGCTCTATGTCCACGTCAACGTACTCATCAGTAAGCTCTTCTAGCACTTCGGGACCTGGTGTGAAATGCTAGAGAAACTCACACCAACATACAAATATTTCTCATGTAACAGGTCAAAAACATGATAGATAAAATAACAGGTTAATCATGACAGTGATTATGATGTGAAATGATGCAACCAATTTAACTTTTTAATCCAATTAAAACTTAAGTTATTCTAGGTTCTCCCGCCCGAGGGAACCATCCTAAAACCCCATGATCCCAATCATACTGACCAAGTCTACCAACCGACAGAGAGCGTTCATTCAACCGTGGGATGATTACGTAGTGGATTAAGTGTCTAGCCAGGTCATTACTGACGACAAGGTGTCAGCGACAGTCTGACTCTCGAATCTCAGATCAAGGTCCAGCATGGGATAGCGAAATCTAACTCCGATTATTACACCACCCGAACCGCCTTCACCAAAATACAACTATCCCAATAATGTGCATTAGCAGTTGGGGCAAAAGTCTCCCAAAATAAATCAGGGCATATAGCCAATATCACAATATTTTCAAGTATCAAAATTTTTAAGAATTTCAATTTCATCAACCACAGTATCAACCCTAAGGTTCAATTTTTATTCTTTTCTTAAAATAAAACGGTGAACCCCGTAAAATCCACCCAATGGTGATATGGCATGATACCATATGCAAAAATTACGATTTTTCAACTTACAAGGGAATTTATACATGGATATGAATAATTAGTATGTAAGTCAAAAAAAGATGCACCGATTAATCTAAAATCACCTCAAAATATTTAGGTTAAAACATAATGTGCATAGATCAAACGATTTAACCAAATTTGCATGTAAATAATTCCACCACTAAAATCATTTAAATATATCAGACAATATTGCACATTCTAATTATTTAACCCTGCATAACACAATATAGAAAAACCCCAAACAATAGCATTAAAGCAAAATCACATTTAATCATATTCAAGATTTTCACGTTTTAGCTACTGGTTTTAGGATTTTTTAAAATACTTAGACTTAGAAACAAAATCTGATATTTGGTAGGCACCGTATTTGGGATGTTCTGAACACGTTTTGTGTTTTACTCTTTTTCAAATTTTGCCTCTAAGACCTCGGTTTTAACAAAAAAAATTTTGTGATAGTATAGATAAAAATTTCTAGAACAGTGACGTGAAAACTCAGAGGCTTCAAAATAGAAATGAGGACTTAGACTAAAAAATTTATTTTTAAAATTTTTATAGTGTTACAACTATGAGTTTAGAAGCTCTGAAATTTGACCTTGTATTTTTTTCATTTGTATTGAATGAATTATGAATATTCTACCAAACAGTGTCCAGAATCGACATAGTTTGGGAGAATCGTTTCCATTTTCTATATACATATGCAAACGGGTTGATTCTAGTGGGGTTAGAAAGATAAGACGTTTATCTATTCAACCACATAAAAATCATACCGAGAGCTTACTTCTACAGTAAATGGTATAGATTCAAAGTAGTCTGTCCAAACAACCATTTTAACCCGATTTACTTCTCTATTTTTAGAAAATTAAGAAAAAAGATTTGGAGTTCAAAAACATTCGGGCATGCAAACAATAATTACATGAAACGACATTAAAAATTTCAGAAACATTTGATGAGTCTAGATCACTCAAAAAAATAGGAAAAATCATATTTTTGATAAAAACCTTTTCGGGACAGATTTGAAAAGTAAAAAGACATTAGTTTTTCTTGGCTCTTGGCCCATATTCTTTGCATGCATAGCTATATCTCTCATGCATGTGATTTATACATGATCTATACACCATGTACATGGAAAAAAATCAAAAGAAAGTGGTGGATGGTGAGGAGAGAGAAAAAGAACAAAAAATAAGCCTCAAGACCACATCTCATGAGTTTAAGCATGGATCTTGAGTTTTGGTGAGATTAGAAGAGGAGATGAGACTTGTAAATAAAAAATAAATGTATAAAGATGTTGTTTCTACTTTAGTATAGCTGGGTAGATGTTGGAATTGAGAACACCTTAAGCTAGAACACCAAAAACACTATGAATATATAAAGAACACACTTATTTTCCTCACTCTCTCTCTAGAACTTTACTAGGCAACACTTAGCAATTTTTTTTTTGGAAAACCAAATATGGTTTGGGAGAGTAGTTGTCGTACAAAGTGCGGTGGTGTTGGGTTTTTATAAAATTTTTCCTTAAAAAAAAATTGTCCTCCCAAAAAGGTGGCCAATGCATGACTATTTAGAAGCTTTTCTCTTTCTTTTTCATTTTTGTTTCTTATAGCCTCACTCCCAAGATATGGAATTCGGCTATTGCTGAATTTGGGATTCAAAATTGTATTTTCATGTATTTTAATGATATATTGGGGATTTGATGATATAATTATACTGCTTTGTTCAAGAATTGTTTTCAAAAATTAACTTAATATATATTTTTAAGTATGATAATTATAATTTTGAATTATAATAGTAATTTTAAGTGTTGTACTAAAGATTTATATTTTAGTTTAATTATTGTATTATTTTGTTGAGGTGGTTGGACCAAATTTTAATTTTTGTATAATTTCTTAACTTGATGTATATGTTTAATTACTTTTACACTATTTTTAATTTAATTTTGATGAATTTAGATTTTAAAACTTCAATATGACGATTTAATATTATTTTATCATTCTTTAATTATTTATATGTTGTTTTAAGTCTCTTTATATTAATATATAAGTTGGCTTAAAATTATATTATTATATTAGATTGTTACTTTTAATTAGGCTACTTGTAGAGATTTATATACACATATATATTATAATAAGTTATCTTTTTGTTTATTTAGTTATTTTATGCGTTAAAGCCACTTTTTACTTTTGATTATATATATAAAATAATTTTTTTTTGTTTATTGATTATTTTATTATGTTGTAGAGAAGAGTATAATTATATATACATATCCTCCTACGTATATATATCTATATATTTATAATATTACTTTTGATTATTTTAATGGGGATTGAGCGTTGTAGAGAATTAAAATTTATTGATTATTTTATTGTGTTTGTTGTAGAGATTTTTTTAAGGATGTGTGTATACTAAAGTTTGTGTTGGAGTTTGTGTTGTAATTACATAGTTAATTATTATTTTAAAAAATTATTGTTATTATTATTTATTTATTTGTTTATTTATTTATTTTTTTGCTGGGTGATCGTGACGATATGGGCGACTACACTACAGCTATACTACCGTTGCTATTATTATATCTAAAAAGCGGATCTTTACAATTTAATTTATTATGTTTTGTATTAAGTTTCTTTTTAAATTAACATACAAGATAGTATTAAATTATATTATTTTATTGGGTTATATACTTTTGATTAAAATATTAATATTGTTGTAGAGATTTGTACGTTTGTATATGTGTATAAAAATGTTACTTTTGGGTTTT
>JAULJZ010170568.1:0-24478 GCA_032270985.1 Heliamphora pulchella
AATTTTGTCCTCAAAGTCTTCATAACTTTTGTAGGTAGTTTTTGTTGCTTTTGTTTACCTCGATATAACATCGAATCCATTGTAACTAATTTCGCTTTTGGTGTGTTTGGATTTACTCATATCTGTCTTTCAGCAGTACTACTACTTTCTCGAACACTACCAGATCGACGCCCCAATCTTGGCAAACTTGATCCTCCTGCCGGACCTGTCCTACTGCTACTTCTTGTATCATATCTCTGCCCAAAACGTGCTGCAAACCTTTGTCTTTCCTCTCACTCTTTATACTCTCTTACACTTTCTCGCCTTGCCATAGTTATTTCAAGATCTTCATTATAACTAGAAATATTAATACCACCTCTATCATATTCGTCACCATCACCATCGCCATCACCATCACCATTACCATACTGTCGTTGAGAAGCTCTAATTTGTGCCGCTAATTCTTTCATTTGCTTCCTCTTGTCAATTTGTTTCTCATTTTGGCCTCAGAGGTGTTTCAACATTTATTCTCTAATTTCTGTAAACACATTTGGGCACGGTTTAATTTGTCCCGTCTGATGAGCCAAATGTTGCTTTAATCTAGTTATTCATTCAGTAACCAATCTTTTCTACATAATTGCAATACAGTTTATGCCTGTTATTTGGAACTGAATCTGCAAAATTCCATTCAATATCGTCACTAAGCTATGTCCCTGAGTTTCCATGTGGCATTGTAATTTTATTCACTCTGCATTAATATTTTATATATTAAATTAGTAACATAAAATCCAAAAAAAAGGCATATAACAATAATACTATTATTTTATGATTTTTATATATATCATAAAGTTACTAAAGTAATATTACAATATAAGTAATTACAACACTACATAAAAATTATATAATAACAATATTAAAATTTTAATATTATTAAACTATTGTATAATATCAAAATATTATACTATATATTATATAATCAAATCATGAATAATTCAACTTAAATAAAAAATATTATACTAAATAATAAATATTTATATTACAAGTAACTACAATACTACATATAAATTATATAATAACAATATTAAATTTTTAATATTATTAAACTATTAAAAATATTATACTATATGTATTATATAATCAAATCATGAATAATTCAACTTAAATAAAAATATTATACTAAATAATAAATATTTATATTATTTTATATTATAATATAAATGAGGTAAGGTATATGCATTATCTAAATATTACATACAATAATAATAATAATAAATTATAAGATGATAAATTGAAGAAAATAATTAAAAAAAACAAGATAAAGATATAAACAAAAATTATAATGGGAATTTAAATACCAATTAAAATAATAAAAAAACTTACAAATTGAAAAAATTAATGAGGCAAATTTGTCTCAAGACTCTCAACACAAACACAGCCTCCAAGCCCTTCGCCCAAATGAAATACGTGTTACTCGCGACTGCCCCAATTAGCGATGCAGCAATCAATCACACGATCAAACACCACCAAAATCTCAAAATCACAACAGCGGAAACAGTGCAACATCCAAATCGCAAATCGAACTCCAATCGAATTCCAACACACGATTAGCAATCCAAATTGAAGCTGAAACTAGGGGTGTAATTTTGGCCCGGCTCGACCCGGTCGTGGCTCGGGCGGGCCAAGCCTGGTCCTGGTCCTGGCCCAGCGGACTCCCGCGAAAAATTTGGGCCAGTCTAGGCTGGGCTTTTGGGGGAGGGGGAGGGGTCGGCCTAGGCCCAGGGAGTATAGGTTTGGGCTTAGTACTCAGGCCTCGGGTGGGCCTTGGGTGGGATTTTTGCAGGCTTTTGACTTTTTTTTATTATTTTGTTTTATTTTTTATTTTTTGAGTTGTTGTATAAGACTATTAATTGTTAAATTTATACCTTATAGTTTATTATAAGTTTATTTATTAGTTTATTATTTTATTATAAATTTATAGTTTAGTATAAATTTATAACTTTATAAGTTTATTAGTTTGTTAATTAGTAAGTTTATAAATTATAAGTTTATAGTCTAATATTAGTTTATTAGTTTATTATATAAGTTTATACTTTATTAGTTTATTAGTTCATAAGTTTATATTTTATTATAAGTTTATTAGTTTATTATAGGTTTATAAATTAGTTTACTTATTATATATTAATATTAATTTATAAATTATGTTATAAATTAATATTTATAATACATAAATATAATAAGTGAACACTTAAAGTAATTAAATGTAACATAAATTTTATTATTCAAAATTTAAAAGTATCCAATTACATAAATATTATATTTAAAGTTTTACAAAATGGGCGGGTCAAACGAGTGGTCCTCAGGCTCGGGCCAAAATGGGTGAGCCTCGGGCTCAGTCCCGGCCAGGCTCACGGGCTCAGGGGTAGACTTAGGACCGAAAAAGAGGTATGCGGGCTAGGGCTGGGCTCGGGTTTCTTGCGGGCTGGGCCCATACAGTAACGGATTTTGGGTCATTTTACACCACTAGCTAGAACCCTAGATCCGAACTGAAATCGACGCTGGAATCTTCAATCTTGCTCAAATCGAACACAATCGGCAAGCATAATCCCCAAATCAAATTCCAATTGAACTAAAATTGAAGAGCAAGATGAGTTCGAAAGAGACGAAAGAAGTTCGGAAGTGACGAAAGATGTTTAGGAAAGCAGAAAAGACACAAAGGAGTTTGAAGAAGACAAGAAAAAGGAAAAAGATGAGTTAAGTTGTCGTTGTGTCGGGAGGTGTCGTCTGTAACGACCGTTACAGGCCAATACTCAGCTGATACTCATTACGTAACGGGAGTAACGATCGAAACAGTTGGGATTCTCTGTGCAGCCGATACACTACAGCGTAACGGAATTGGCATTTCAAGATACCGTTACGTAACGGCCGATCCGTTACGTAATAGCCGTTATTTAGATCCCTGATTACCTTATTAGAATTTTCTATAACTTATATATATGATGTATTCCTTTATTATTCTTCAAACTATTGCAATATAGCAATAATACATTTAGTTTTTCTATCACTAATATCATGTAACTTCAATTTTTGTACAAATCTCAATGATAAGGAATCACTTGAAATGGTATCTTTGTTGGCAAGAATTATTGAACTTTCCTTGACAGTTTATGAAATGGACAAAAGAGCTTGGTTACGCCAAGCTTTCGAGAAATTTACTTGTGAATCTTTCTTTGATATACTCATTGATGTTCATAGTTCCTCCTTGTTCTTCTCTAAACAAAATTTGAAAAGTGGTTGGGCCTCTTAACATTAAGATTTTTATGTAGACCTTAAATCATACAAGTCTCATGACCAATGACGCTCTTCAAAGGAGGTCGTCAAATAGCTATATTTTCCCTCAATGGTGCATTATGTCTAGGAGGGAGGGAGAATTTTGGATCACCTATTTTTGCATTGCTCTTTGGTTCATTGATTGTGGCATCGATTATTTAGAATAGAGGAATACTTGGGTGGCTCCAAAATCATGCTTGCAAATGACTGATTGATTTCGAGAATTTTTGGCCTAATAAGATGTTGTGCAACGGATACGATGGTTTCGATCAACACAAAACAATAAAGAACAACAATCACAAGAACATAAATATACTAAAGGCATCAGACTTATGCTTCATGAAATAAATCCATACTTTCTTGGAGCAATCATTAATAAAACTGACAAAATAATGAGGACCGGTGTGAGATGAAACTATAATAGGCCCTTAATATCTGAATGAATAGAATCGAAAACAATTTTACTGATATGAAAACCTGTCTTGAAACTGACTGTGTTGTTTTCCATACACATAATACTTGCAGAAATCAAGACTACACGTCTTTACATCTTTCAGTATATTCTTTTTGTGAAGTTCTAGCGTACCATGCTCGCCAATGTGGCCAAACCGCATATGCAAAAGTTTAGTGTTATCTGTGCTACACTCTACAAGTGTAAATAGAACAACTCCACATGCTACTTTGTTCTCGACCAGCTTGTACAAATTACCAACCTTCTGCCCTTTCATGATGACCAAAGCACCTTTCTTGATCATCATAACTCCATCTTTGGCCGTGCACACACGACCCAAAGAATCTAAAGCTCTCTAAGAAATTATTATTATTTTTATCTAAAACCCTCACTACATTGTCAAACATTTTAATTTTGACTATACCTATTCCAATGACCTTGCATGCTACATCATTGCTCATTAGAAAAATATCATCATCACATGGTTTATATGCGTCAAACCAGTCTTTATTTGGGCACATATGGTATGATCAACCAGAATTCAACATCCATGATTCAAATAAAAATTTACTGGTAGAAGAAACTGAAAGTAAATTTACACCTACCTCACTATTTGGATTTGTCTTCTGCAAAGCTAATAGATTCTTGCAGCTTCTTTTTCTTCCTTCTCTCCTCCACGTGCTTCTTCAGTTCTTGACATTGGTTATTGTAGTGACAAGTTTTTGTGGGAGCAAAAACACTCCACATCTTTGTTTGCTTGTGATCTAGACTAAGATCTTCCTCTGTTGGAATCTTTTTCTTTCGATTTATTCTTGCCTCATTTTGGTTATGGCTTAGCCGCGACGAGCCTTTTTGCACTCGTTTCATCATTCCTTTTCATCTTCTTAGGTGATAAGAAAGAATTGATAACCTTTCCGAGTTCCAAAGTATCCTTTTTGTACGTTAGTGTTGTTACGAGATGATCATAGAATGTAAGAAGTAATGCTGAAAGGAGTATCAATTTATCCTTATCATAAACCTTTATAGCAAAATCTAATAGTTGTAAGATTAGCATATTGAAAACATTGAAATATTCCAACAAGTTTGTATATTCTTTCATATGTAGTCCATACAGTTGCTTCTTCACGTACAATTTGTTTGCCAAACTTTTCTTCATGTAAAGATGATGTCTGCTTGTCTAATATGTTGTAACCTTATTACCAAGGTTTAGACGAATCACTTTGGCAGCCCTTGCATCAAGTTCCTTCCAATCATCATCAGTCTTTTCCAAGCGTCTTCGCCTTTTCGAGTAATGCCTTGAAGACCTCTTGTTAGATCAAAAGATCCTTCATCTGCCGATGTTAAAGAGAGAAGTATCCAACAGATCCTTCATCCATCGATGCCAAAGAGAAAAGTTATTCTTGTCGACACACTTCTTGACTTCATACTTAGTGTTCGTCATCTCTACCGCAATTGAGTGATTAGTGGTGAAAAATGGTTCGGTTCGGCCGGTGTGGTTAGATGAAATCCCACTGAACCGATGGATTCAGTTTTGAAACCCCCATGCTGAACTCGACTGAACCACTAGCCAAACGAGCCGACCGTGACTGGGTGTTTTTTGGATCGGTTCGGTTGCTCTTTTCAGTTTGGGCCAGGCCTAAAATGACTCACTCAACAGAATAAAAATACAAAAAACAATGTATACACTACAACACAAAAGCACCAATAGGTCCAAATCCAATAGCCAAATCTCAATTCTCAAATCTGTGAAACTGGTATACAGCATCAACACTCAACAACTTCCAGCTGGCTTCCAAGTTCCAACATATGAAAATCCATTAATCCAAAATAACAATACAAAAAAAACCACAAAAGCACCAACAGGTATACAACATCAAATCTGTAAACCAAAATAAAAAATACAAAAAAACCACAGCTGGAGTCTTCCAGTGTTCCAGTTCCAGCATATGAATATCCTCTCCTTGTTCAACTTCTGCAATAACAAATTGGGTCAGTTTTGCCTGAAGCAATGTTAATTTCTGCAATAACAAGTGATACTTTTAATTTTTAACTGCCTATTGATTATCCAATGAAAGAAGTTTAGAAATCCAAGAGTTGTGCTCCACACATATCCAAGTCCTTACCCCTCATTAGTATTAATCATCAATTACCATACACTGAGCTTCCGAAGATCTTCCCTCCATAAATTCTACAAAATTGCAAAATACAAGAAATAAGAACTAGAAAATAGAAATACAACAAATGGAAATAAATGCTAGTTAGTTAACTTAGTTGTACTTGACAAATTACTCGAATCAAGTTTTCCATATTCCTCGGCCTCATCCATAGCATCTCGAAGGGAAATTAGAGTTGATGGAGAGTGCAGCCAACTTTTTGTGTGCATATGAGGGCCTCCACAGTATTTAGAGACAATGTACTCCGCTAAGGATGAAGAATATGGCCCCCGGTGCTAAAAGAAGAGTCTTATGCAACTGTTGAGACTAGAATTGCTAGGACATCTTGTGATATTTGAGACAGAATGCAATATTTATTTGAATTAGTCTTCCACCAACCTAACACATCAAAGTTTGTTGAATCTTCCACACAACCTTTTGTCAACAATTTATCCAATTTCAGACGGTTAGCTTGCACGTTGAGATTGCACATTAGTATTTAAATCATTAGCAGCATACCACCCAAATAATTTATGCAAACTTTGAATCAACTTCTTCACTACGTCATTTACCACGTTACCATTATATGCGTTTTGAAAGCACCATTTAATGTACTTCAATTTGTAGCGTGGATCAAGAACCACCGCAACAAACAACATGTTTATCTTTTCAAAATTTTTCCAATATTTCTCAAACTTCGCTTTCATGCTTTTTGCCATTGATTTCAAAATTGGATTCTCATTTGCCCAATCTCTTTCATCTTGTGACCCAATGATCTTCATTCCCCCATTCTCTTTTACATTCTCATTTCCATCATCACCCCCATCCTTTCTAATTAGAAAATTTATGTCCTCCTCTAACCAGTCAAAAGCTGCTTGGAATTGTATTGCCCTCTCCAACATAAAGTATGTGGAATTCCATCCAGGTATGTGGAATTCCATCTAGCTGGCACATCTAATTGGACTTAACTCTTATATTGAATGCCTTCTTTCTCAATACATACTTATATTGCCAACCTAGATGGTGACAATCCCACGTATTACACTGCATTCCGCATTCTAATAACGGAGTCATCAATTTCTTTCAACCCATCATAAACAACAAGATTTAAAATGTGTGCACAACACCTCATGTGCAAAAATTCATACTCAAACACAACTCCCTTCCTATGTTTTGTCTTCCTCTTCAAGTATTGAATTGCCTTGTTATTTGAAATTATCAACAGTGATTGTCAAGAAAATATCAATGCCCCAATCAAGAAAACACAACTCAATAGCCTTACCAAGAATCTCACCTTTGTGGTTGGAAACTAAACGAAAATTAAGAATATCTTTTTTTAAAGTTTCCAATCACTATCAATGTAGTGTGCAGTGAGACACATATAATTCAAATTCTAAATGGATGTCCACGTATCCGTGGTAAGGAAAATCTGACCTCTTGAAGCTAACACTTTTTTCAACATTTTCTTCTCATTTTTATAGTGAAGCAAACAATCTTTTGCGACAGTGATGCGACATGGCACTTTTAGCCATTTCGGTTGCACAACACGCATAAACTGTTCAAACCCCTGACCTTCTACAAATTTAAATGGTAACTCATCAGTTATAATCATTCTTGCAAGGGCTTTTCTGCACGCGTCCACACTAAGCCTATGTTTGGCCTAGCTTTTTTTAAAAGTTTTTTACTTAAAAGATTTTAAAAAATCCTACTGGTTTGGCTTAAGTTGGCTTTTTTCACATTTTTTTACATTTATTTTTTTATAAAAAAAGATAAAAAGCCAAAAAGTCTAGAAAAAAAAACTAGTCCAAACATAGGCTAAAAGTCCAAGATATAAAATGGTCACCATCACCCTCTTCTTCTTTTTTTGGTTTAAAACCTCAAGTTGCTCGTCTCTTATCTTGATTCCTTAAACTAAAAGGGTATTTTTTACATTGAGACTCTAGATGAGTCAACATAGATCTAATCCCATTGGACTTTGAATGACGAGCATACTCTGCCCCACAGTAATTACAACATGCTTTAAGTTTATCCCTCTCTTGAATTTTTTTTCTTGGTAAAGCACTCCAAAACCATAGATCTCTTTCTATCTTTTGAAATGGAACTAGGTTTGTCTCTTACCTCAAGTTTGGATGATTGTAGGCCTACAGTACCATTTATAATGTTGGGAGCATCATCTGTACTGGTGTCCATCCTTTTTGTTCGACTATTTTTAGCGTCCATATAATCTAACAAAGCAATGGGATAAAAAAAGTAAAAAATAAAAAAGAACAAATAATTTCTGAGTATTTGAACAAAACAATAAAATTAAAACAGTATTTGAAACAAAAAAAAAGTGAGAAAAAGAAAAACAAAAGAAAAATGGTACTACAGGGCTAAAATTACTACGGCTGGTTGTATAGAAGAACAAAAGAAAAATACCGCCAAGAAATTACTCACTAAAATTTTACTACAGCTAGCCGCTAGGGGTAAAATTACTCGCAACCAATTGGGTTGAGGAGGAAACTGTTCGATGTGATCCTAACAGAGTATGGAAGAGTCCATCCAAACAATTGGGTTCAATTTTGATATCATGGAGTCATGAGATTGTAGAGTGTAGACTAGTAGCCATGTTTAATCCAGAGACTGGCTTTGAGGGGTTAAGATGCTCGGGGAAGGAGGGGATGGGCCGCAATGTGTTAGTTTTGGAGTTGAACACTGCAAGTTCTGGGGCTGAGCTGCTGTGGGATAGGCTGCACAGAGAATGTGGGAATCAGTAGTAAAATGTATCTAATTGGGTGTTACAAGGGTGAGAAGTTTTAACGAGTTCTTCAGTATTTCTTGCAAGGTTTTTGAGCAGCTTTTTGTTTCCATCGAAGAATTTGGAAAGTTAGTTTGTGCAGGGAGAAAAGGGAGATATTGTCGATTGCATTACAAGAATAAGGATACCTAGATGGAACGTGGGGCTTGAATGTGAAAGACAAAAAAAAAAGGGGCAGTGAAGGAATGGTTTATTTAATTTTAAAGGAAAATGTGGTATATCTCCAAGATATCAAAATTGAAAAGATGTCTAGTGGGATTGTTTGGGGCATATGTCCATACATTTGGATTCATTTGCAAGAGATCTGCTGGGAATTTAATTATGATGTGGGATAAACGGGTGGCAAAGAGGGAGGATAGTGTGATTGGTAATTTCTCAATCTCATGTCTTTTTAAATGTCTGGAGGATGATGTTAGGTTGGCTTCTTTGGGCAGATTTATAGAGTAGTCGGTGGAAGGGAGGGAGAGAAAGGATCTCTGGGAGGAATTGGTAGTTGTTGTTTTTGGATGGAATGCTTCTTGGTTTATCAGTGATAATGTGAATGTGGCTTGGTTTCCTGGTGAAAGACTTAGGTGTGTGATAACTAGTAGGGGAATGCGAGGATTTTCTGACTTTGATGTGCGATAACTAATGGATTTACGATCATTGTTAGAAAGAACCTTTACGTGGTCAAAGAGTCTTATCATGTTCACTTGAACCATCTTTTCTGGTAGCTTATTGAGCTACACTATTAACGGATATTTGGAAAGAAAAAAAAATCGTGATCAGGAAATGTAGAATCTTGAGAAGAGTCAATTTTCTACCTGACATTCTCTCAGGCTGCAGTATTTGTAATAGATCATGTCATTAGTGTCTGGCAATGCACAAGATGTTATTTAAGTTTACCAAAAACATGCATATCAATTAATTTTTCAAGTTTTACTTATGATGAAAGGAATTACAGATTTGGTAATGGTTTA
The DNA here is from genome assembly GCA_032270985.1 of Heliamphora pulchella. NCBI lineage: Eukaryota > Viridiplantae > Streptophyta > Magnoliopsida > Ericales > Sarraceniaceae > Heliamphora > Heliamphora pulchella. The sequence continues at coordinate 9,667 of JAULJZ010170568.1, forward strand.
TCCATTTTCTCTGAAGTAGGCTAAATTTTGGTTCTAATGCCTTCTGGTAGTTAAGACATTTAATTATTTTTTTTTCGCCTGTACTGCTGCAGTGACTGCACTCGGATGAATTTGACCTTGACCTGTTACTGATTTTGTGGATTTCAGTTTGACTAAACGATGCGAGTCTGTGAATACAATGGCATCATTTCTATGGTGGATAGTTGGCTTCTATTGGGTTGTTTCTGGCGGTAACAGTCTTCTGCAAAATGCTCCACGCCTGTACTGGTATGTGTTTAATCAATCCAATTTGACGATCATTTAATGTGTCAATTACCGACTAGACAGCTAGGTTTCTCATTAATGCGGTACAGATAAATGTGGTTTTGCCTCATTTAAATGTCTGCATATTTGACGAAAGCATGCAATACAGAGAAAGACTCTGGGAATCTTTGATTCTAAATTTTGCAGGTTGGCTGTGGTATTTCTGGCATTCGACGTATTCTTTGCCATTTTTTGTGTTGCTTTGGCATGTTTGATAGGGTTCGCTCTTTGTTGCTGCTTGCCTTGCATTATTGCAATTCTTTATGCTGTTGCAGGCCAGGTAACAAAGTCTTATAAGCATGAGAGAATAATTTGAAATGGATTGTGCATTTTTCAATTGTTTTCTGCTGATGTTAATTCTCTTATGAATAAGAAGGAAGGTGCATCAGATGCAGATCTCAGTATCCTCCCAAAATACAGATTTCAAATCTATAGCAGTGAGGGAAAGCCTGGCTTTGGAGCAGGTAGAATGGTTCCCGTTGAAACAAGTAGTGGATACTTGGCTAATGAAGGCATTCTTTTACCCGAGGACGCTGTAAGTTATTGGTTTAATTAAGCTTCTTCATGATTATAACTTGTTTAAGCAAAATTCCTTCTTCTATTCTCTATATTTTACTTTGGGCAATACATTTTAAGGGGGAAAGTTTTGGAGATTCCATCTTTCTTCATGTTTTATCCTTTTATCAACTGCACCTATCTTTGTTTTGTTTTGTTTTGTTTGTGTTGGTTATTCCGTCTGAAAGAGAAATACAATTTGTAAAGGGGAAAACTGAACAAGATGCCGATCAATAAAAAAAAAATCTGAACAAGTTGGCAAGAGAAAAGTTTCTCCAAGTGGTTCTAAATAGAAAGAAAAGTGCAAATGAACACTTGAAATATAAATGATATTTCTGAGAATAAATTTATTTAACAGAAGGTTTTCTGGAGATGGAAGGTGGCATAGCAGCGAGGAGCCACGCACGGTAGAGGCCCGTATTAGAGTGGAACACGGGGGGGTGGGGGGGAGAGAGATCCCAACAGTGCTTAAGGTTGGCTGGGGAGGCTATCGTTATCAGTGCCGTATTTGGGTGGAGTTGGGAACTTAGGTGGGGTACAGGAGTTGCGTAATGCTCTCCATCACTTCATTTTGCATTGAAAGTGGATGCTGAGGACTGTGTTGCGGAGTTGGATGGTGGCTGAGAAACCTTAGTTTTTAGATGGGTAGTATTCGTTGGGTTGTGCTCTCGGTTGTTGGAGATCTCCAGCTTTGTGTGCATTCATGTGGCTGAGCTTTTCCTTCACTTAAAGGATTTAGTGGTTTTCAAAGTGGATGGAGATAGTTGTGAGGGTCTTGTAGATGTCAACGAATCAGCAGTGAGAAATGAGGGCTTGATGTTTGCTCACATCAAAATGAGTGAGACAATAAATATATTTTGGCGTCGATCTTAATGAGGTAGGATCGATGGCAGTATGAAATCCCAGTGTGGTACGAGGTGGGACCCAAACTGTTGGTTCGGGAGGCTAGTACATAGTAGGGGGAGGAGAGGTGGTCGGCCAAAGGGAAGGAGGTGGCGCGTGGAGATCAATCTCGGCGTTAGTGTTAGTTAACAGAGAGGGGGTTGAAAGGACATGTTGTGGTAGGAGTAAAGAGGGTTTCGAATTTTGAAAAGTTCATATTTGTCAGTAGAAAGAAAGATGTTGAGTTGGAAGACATTTTCGAAGCCCAGGTCAAGGCTGTAACAATTTTGAAAATGTGCTAGCAGTTGTCTTGGGGTTTTGTGTCATTAAGTTTAAAGGCCAAGGGCAACCCGATCGGTTTGGGATGTTTGGGAGTCCAGCTATGCTCTTAATGCATCCGACACCCCTGAAAGCCCAATTCATGCTTTTCAGGTATGGACCAATCCACATCTATAGGCCTGGACTGTTTATTTGACATTGATAATAGGGAGGACGTTCATTTAAAGACTCGACCTATTTTGTCTAGGTTGGGTTGTTTTCACTTCCTTATTCAACTCATTTTCCCGGTGGTAAGAGCTTTGGGTGTCAGTTGGTTAAAGGCAGTGGAGAGGGGAGTTGGGGTGTTGAGGTAGAGGCAGCCAATGGATGCCAAAGTGGGCAAGATTTCTACACTTTTTCAGCTGATTCAGAGTTGATGTTGGACCCATTTGGCAGGCAAATGGTAGTGCTCCAGAATTGGCATGATGGGCAGGAAATGGATAAGGCGTCTCTGCAGTGGTGGTTTCGGATAGACCTATCAGTCCCATCTCCAGAAGTGTGGCTTCAGGGCCCACTAGCATTCCGGGTGTTGTATAGGATGCAAGAAGGCTTAGCGGCATGCATGCATGCAATATATAGAGGAGCCTGCGGTGGGTGTCGAGAGTAGAGGTGGGCTACCTGCAGCTTCACTTAAGGCCTTTGTATTACCAGAAAGAAAGCCGATGGTTGCTTCTTTCGAAATAAATATTAAAATTAGTACTTAGAATGTAGGAAGTTTGAATACTGGTGAGTGCTTCTCTGGGTGGCTTCATAGGAGGATTCAAGGAGGGGTTGAGTTCAGGGGCTGAGTTATCGGTATCCACTTGCTCTATGTTGAGGACGCAATCAATTTTTATAGGCAGATCCTGATTAGCTAGACTACCTGTGGAGGATTCTACTGTGTTTTGAAGTTGTGCTGAGTTTTGAGTGTTAACTTAGCCAAGTTGGAGGCAGTTCCCATTGGTGATGTCCCCTGCATGGAGTATTTGGTTGTTGTCCTTGAATTTAAGGTGTTCTCCCTTCCAATTTCTTGTCCTGAGCTACTTTTGGGTTCCCATTTCAAAGCAAGGGCAGTCTAGGATGGGGTGGTGGAGATATTTTAGAGGAGATTAGCAGGCTAGAAGAAACAATACTTATCGAAGAGTAGAGACCACTCTTAATTGAAAGCATTTTGGTGAGTTTTCTAACTTATTTCATTTCGGTTCTACCATTCCTGCATCGATGGCTAAATGGTTGGAGACTCTTCAAGGAATTTTTTTGGGGCAGCACTAGGGAGGAGTTTAAGTATCATCTTGTTGATTGGAATTTTGTCTGCGGCTCCATCGTAGAGGGGGATTTAGGTGTGAGAAGGTTGGAGATTTTTTGGGTAAATGGTTGTGGAGATTTACACGTGAAAGGGACATTATGGAGGAGAGTGGTGGTGTCCAAGATTCTTAAGTATGGTGAGAGTTGGGGTGATTGGACGACTGGAGAGATATTATGCTCTCATAGCTGGGGTTATAGAGACATAAGTGGCATGGAGATTAGATGCTTGAACATGTATTTCTTGCTATTTTTCAGATAGTGGTATCAGTGGCCAACTAATTATGATTTAGGAGGGGTATTTTTGGGATATCTCAATTTTGGAGGTTTTTGCAGGATTGGGAGTTGAAGCAATTGTCTTGGTTGCTTGTTTTTCTTTACGGTATTACCAGTGCTAGATAGGAGAGGATGGCATTTGTCGCAGGGGAAGGGTTAAGCGTAGATTTGATGTTTCTTCCTTCTATAAGGATCTGAAGGGCAGTTCAAGCTAGTTGTTTCCTTGACAGGGCATTCTTCACGTGGATGGTAACTCATGGTTAGATATTGACCATTGACAACCTTGTTAGAAGATGAAAATTCCTAATAATTTGGTGTGTTGTGATATATATATATATATATACACACACACACACACACTCAAATCTTGGGTCGGCTTGGATTGGGCGAGATCCGAACCGACTATATAGGTTTAATTTTTTAAAGACCCAAGATCAACTCATCACTTGGCAGGACCTAACTAGTCCAACCCATGGAGACCGGGTTAGGTTAGTTCACATGTTTCTCGGGTCTCTTGAATACCCCTACATTGAAGCATGTCTTGCCAGACCCAAACATCAAAGAGCTAAATCACGTGTGGAGGAAAAAATAATCTAACACATTATTTTTGGAATGGATGATTTGGCTATTAATTCCTCGTTGTTAGTTTTTTCTTTGGTTAAGGGCAAAGCTTAATCTTTTATCTTCTCTAGTCCTTAAGCCAAATTCGAATAGGGCACTTCACACAAATGCCCTACATGTTCTGAACCAGGAACTAAAATGGGATTTCATAACTACAAACTTTAAATGTCATAAATTTTACTCTATAAATTCATTTTCTATAAAATTGACTATGTTTGGTTCTTGTTGTCGAGATCTATCAAACAAGATTTATGATGGACACCAAAATCTTTATTAAAAAAGAATGGATAAATTTCACTGTGACATTTCAAAATTAGTGCAATGAAAACTTTTACTTCAAGAGATTACATGAAAGTTTAAGAGGAGAAATGAAAAATGAATGAAATTTCACCGTCTGTCCGTAGAATTTCATTAAAATTAAGAAAAATAACAACAAAAAAAGTATTTTTTTTCTTAAAAACGATTAGTGCAACCAATACATACACCTCAAAAGATTACATAAAATTTGAAAAAGAAGAGTGAAAAGCGGAAAAAAATCATCAAAAATTCACTTGTACAAGATTTTAGTGTTAGTGAAATTTATCAGTTTTTACCCTCGGAACCATTTATCAGTTTTTTCTGTGTTGTCCATCCTTCCACTTTTCCATCTCATCTTCATTTCCCTCAACTAAATTATGTGTAAAGTGGTGGGGACTTAGTTTCCCATCTGCTCATCCATTGCCCGGATGCCAAAGAGTTGTGGAAGTTGGTGTTGGATGGAGTGGGCGCTTAATGATGAAGTGATTGGAGTGATGGGTAGTTAAGAGGGGTTTTAGGGTAGCCTGAAAGAAGGGAATGCCATGTTGCTAGCTCTATTGTGCCTTATGTGGCTGATTTGGCCAAAAGGGAATAGAACACTTTTGGGAGTGGAGGAGCCGTTGAAGACTTGCCTCCATAATTTTCTGTATAGTTGGGTCTTAGGGTCTAAGAATCCTAGTCTAGATTCTTTTATAGATTTTGTGGATTCTCTCCTTTTGTAAGTAGAGTGGGTCATTTTTTCTTTGGTACTTCTTTGGGTGTTTTTTTTTTCTTTTTTCCCCTTTCTTTCTTGTATGCAAGTGGCATCCCCTTAATCGTTTCTTAATATATGTTACCATTGTTTATCAAAAAAATAGTGTGTGAATATCGTTTCAGTTTCTTATTAGGGTAGAAGAGGAGTATACTTCAGGGCATGATACAACAAATGAGAAAATAGCACTTCCCTCAGCAGCATGCTTCCCATTACTGGCAACCTGGAAAGTATATTCTAAGATTAGTGGAACCAATGTTTTAAGAACCGAATCAGGTCAGCCAATGCACCTCAGCTGACCTATTGACATGCCCTAATTCCAGTTTGAACAAACCGCCAAAAGCATTCTCTCAAAAACCTGAATAGTTTGTTAAAACTGGCCTTATACTGCCGTTGGACCTATGAGCCACTTAAAGGGGTACCTGATCACTATAACAGGATGGTCTAAAAACCAATGGGCGACTGCCAGCTGGCCATTTTGTACCCCGTCTCATGGGCATCCATCCACATTTCTCTGCTTTTTATTTTATAGCCTTGAGCATCCAATACTTCTTTAGTAGCTTCTTTTTGACGTGGGATTGAAGTGAGCTTTCACTGCCTGAATATGATATTTGCAATTTCGGTTTGGAACTGTTTCATTGCATATGAAATTGGCCACTTCTTACTGCATACTTCTGAGAAAAAAGTTAAAGCAAAACCACATATCAACACATTCATGAGATTCCAAACACATTTGCTCATTTAAAATTTCTTTACTTTTCTGTTCTTTTTCATTTTTGTTTGTGTTTGTCAAATTGGGATGAATGCTTGTCGAGATGAGCATTTTCCCATTAATGCAAAACAAGCAAATAACTAAAGAAAATATTTAAAGAAAGATTTAAGAAAGTTGTGGCATTTTTAGCTTCTGTATTTTTTTTGTAATTTTAGTACCTATACTTTTTATTTACATAAAACTTGTGGTATATTTGTGGGGTAATTATAATGCCATGGTTTAAGTTCGATGAACTCTTGAACCTTCGACCCTCGACCCGATTATTTTTCCAATTTGCTCAACAATCTGGATGTCAAAATATTGAGTGGGACTAATCAGCTTCAAACTTATTGGTTGGGTAGCACATTCCTTCTATTTCCATTTTGTTTTAGCGACTAGTCTCAAATGGTTGGGCTATTTTGAGCCGACCCTGATTGGGACAAAGACTTGGTTTGATTTGGTTTGGTTTGGCTTGGCTAGTCTCAAATGGTGGTATCTATTAGTCGTGCACATCTATGGTTTTCTGTGAAGGTAGATAGGAGTTGCCTAGAAATTTGGCATACCAACAGCCATGAGCAGATGGGATGTCAAGTATCACCAAATCAGATGCTCTTACAGAGTGTAACAAGTCCATTGGCGATACACGGAGTAAATGTGGATCTATATTGCTTATCAAAATATGAATGAGCCAAGTGTTGTGGTTAGTTCAAGTGCCATCAGCCATGAGCTCCAAAAGCCCACACTTACTCTCAGGGTTCGAATCCTAGATTCTCCAATCCCCGCTTACCTATCAAAAAGTATAAAAATATGAATGATCGAGGTAGAACTTTCACTTATAGCTACTTCTATCGTGGATAGATTAGTACTTTGCCTTTGTGCTCACTTTGGTATTGCTCAGTTTCAAATGTGTTTCCCTTCGTTTTTCCTAGGAATGTTGCATATGTCTCAGCCCATACGAGGACGGAACAGAGCTTTGCGCCCTTCCCTGCAACCATAATTTCCATTCTGCATGCATTGTGAGATGGCTTAAGATGAATGCCACGTGTCCGCTCTGCAAATACAACATCCTCAAGGGAAGTGAACATGTTTGAGAAAAGAAAAGAAAGGAAAAGGAGAGAGAGAGAGATGTTGCTGGATCAAGGTGGTTGTGTGCACTTTTGGTCTCTAGCTGTACAGGAGAGAGAGAGAGAGAGAGAGAGAGAGATGTTGCTGGCTCAAGGTGGTTGTGTGCACTTTTGGTCTCTAGCTGTACAGGAAAAACCCAGGCAAGAAAAATCTGCTTTCCAAATGGTTTGTTAAAAAAAATTGTAGCATTTGTTATATCGAGCTTCATTTTTGGTGTTTGTTTGAGTCTTTCGGAGAATGAATATATTGGATGACTTTTTCCTCCTATGAGTAGCTTCATACTTGTGTGAAACTATGCTGCTACCAGTTTCCAGCCTTCACTGTGAGGGAAGGATTGGTGTCTTGCCTTGAAGGCCCGACACCGGTACTCTAGGGCTCGGCTCCCAAACATATTCTCATGATTGGAACTGTTTATTTTGTAGTGTTCACTGATTTATTATGAGGTTGATCGGATATCGGTAAACACATGATTAGATCAAATTTGTCCAATTTTTTTTTTGTTCATAGTCATATTTACCAATTTTTTTTTCAATGTCATACTTGACCATTAATTTTTTGAACAAATGTAATCTAATCATGTGACTAGTACTGTTTGATGAATTTGACTTTTTTGCATGAATGATTTACTTAGCTAGCACTAATTATATTGGAAGAATATATTCAGGAGTTGAGCCCTCAGAGGGGCATAGCACCGTGTGGTGGTCTTGTTTGGTAGTTGATTAGTAGAAAGAAGAATGGATATTATATATATATATATATATATATATATGTGTGTGTGTGTGTGTGTGTGTGTGTGTGTGTGTGTGTATACTTGTTGGTATTACATAACTGTACTAGGCCAATATATTTGTTAGTTTGGAGTTCAGATAATCAGGAAAACCGATCTCTATCTATGAAAACTCTAGAAAAGCTTCCTACAACTTCGATCAGGATGTTATTTTGCAAATGGAAAATGCTCTGTAAACATACTCTCAATCAAAAAAATTTACATAAATTTGTCCTGATCATTAATTTGCACTAGAATGGATGTACTAGTATTACTGTTTGCAAATTGAGGCAAAAGCAAACTTATACATTCAGGCAAAGGAATCTCCTCAAAACAAGCAAACTTATAAATTTCTACAATTATTCACGAATTACATGTATCAATTTAAGATTGGGGCATGCCACTTCTATATGTATCAATTGTAAACAATGCATTACACCGAATTACTTGCAAATTACATATATCAATTTAAGATCGGGGCATGCCATAGTAGCGGGGCCATAGTAGCGGCGGAATCTTCTACTGGTACATGGACAATTGTGTGGACTGATGGGTTTACTAGCCTTGATCGTTACAAAGGTGATCTGGCAAAAGATTAAATAGAAAATGGAGGGTTAGTTGGATTGACAGTTGACTTGCAATACGCTAATTCGGACAATAATGAGAATTATTTATATTATTACACAATGGAGACACATAATCTGGTGTGTACACTTTTTAAAGCTAACTCACATTTCTTCACTTCTTAAAAATACACTAAAATTATAACCACCTATTCGGTTGTAAAAAAGTCAATTGATGAGGACAAATACCTAAAAAAAAGTGGCATTATTTTCATTCACATTACACGTTTCTCAGCATTTCCTCACGCATTGCGTGTGCACACGTCTCTTAAAACAAAAAAGAAAGATTGGATGTCTTGGGGGGTGGAGGAAGAGAACTGCAGAAATAGAAACAAGTCCTTATTAGCATAGCATGTCTATTCTCAGTCTACTTCACTGCAGCCATAAGCAATTTAACAAAAAAAAAAAAACAGTTTACAGACATTAGACAAGTCGTATGTAAAGGTCGGCTCAAATATAATAAGTTGCGACCACATGGGAACTCATGGTCGTATGTAAAGGTCGGCTCAGCTATAATAAGTTCCGACTACACGGCAACTCACGGTCGTATGTTAAGGTCGGCTCAGATTTAATAAGTTCCGACCACAGAGGAACTCATTTTGGGTTACCCATAATGTTTTCCAACAATACACACATCTCTTTGTGAATCAGAGACCTTACCATATGTTAGGTTACATTGGAGTCAAAAACTTTCTCCTCATTACGAGACCATGGGTTCGAAGAATAGGGTAGGGTGTTTGGATAAGCACAGTTTGCAGCTTGCTCCCTCAACTGCTTCTCAGTAGGTGGCGAACAAAATCAGCATGCAGTGCATGACCACCCTGTAGACATATAATTCACTTAGCAACCGGATCGAATGCATTGTAAGTTGTAAGATATTTCAAAGGGTCAGTTTGTTTGGGGGATTAGTGGATTGGGAATAGATATAATATGCTGTGGGGCCCATATACGATGTGTTTGAAAGGTTTGCATGGTTCAGACATGATATCCCAATGAAGCCTATACCCCACGAGATAAATTATTATAGGGGAGAGGTATTTGATATTCTCTTTCATAAAAAAACTGATTGGCCCTTGCCACACGGGTATTGGTGAATTTATATGAGGGTATAAATGAAAATTGTCTATTTCAACCTTCTATATCCATATCAATATCTACATTTTCAGAAAAAAATAAACATAGTATATTTATATAACCAAAGGATTATATAGCCAAATCTATATCTATTGAATTTTATATCCACCTCTATGTGCTTAGGCCTTAGCAATGGGAAAGATTTTGTATGAGTGAGTTTTCAGATGAAAGTCATTTGACATCTGGAACAAATATATAATTTACTGCATTACTTACTAAAACAAAGGTTGTATTGCTAATAGTAATATTGTTACTAATTCTGATTTAAGAGGAAATGTATATTATTAATTACCTATGAACCATACTCTGAAGGCCAGTAAGAAAAAAATACAACAGAAGATAGGAGTATTATAAAATCTTTTCTGCTTTAATACCAAGTGATCCACCTTGAAACTGTATGTGCGTGTGTAACATGCATATTGAGAGAGAGAGAGAGAGAGAGAATTTTGATATAAAAAAATCATTGCAAGAACAATGAAGCTATGGTTTTCTTTCAAAAAGAAAAAAGAAGCAATATAAGTATCAAGTAGATAATTGGCGTGATTAAAGACGAGATTTGTGGTACTGATTATTAGAAATAAGGAGTTGGAATTCTGGATATTGTTCATGGAATTAAAGCAGATGAGTGGGGAAAATTCTCTCCAGAGTTGTCCTATAAATATCAACAACTTGAAGGACAGATATTATAAAGCCATCTGAATAAAAAGGGACGAGGATTTATCAAGTTGACTATTATTTACAGCTGCATGTGTTCCTCCAAATAAATGCACATACATAAAAACACACAAATACTCATGCCTGTTTTTATAGCCCGATAAGTTTCCAATTATTTCCCAACATGCCATATTGCAATAAAATTCTATGTCCATAGTACAGAGATTATTAAGAGCTACAAACATAAAAGAAATATACTGGACACATGCCTTATAAGCAACCATATGCGCCACTGGAAGTCCTTGACTACCATACCGTGCGAAAAGGGAAAGGTCACCAATGAGATCTAAAACCTTATGTCGACAAGGTTCGTCTGGGAAGCGCAGTGGTGGATTCATCCAACCTCTACTGGAACTGTATAGCCAGTTGTACAGTCATTTATTGTCATGAAACCAAATGTCAATTATAAGAAAGAATTGCACAGAAAACTTGTAAAGACAAAATAGGCCATTAGTAATATCCTAGTTTGTAGTTTCAACACTGAACAAGCAACCTGAAGAAAATGAATTTAGAAAAAAAAAAAGAAAAGAAGAAAAAACAACTAAATAATGATAAAATGCTAGAGTATTTACCAAACCAAAGAACTAAACACAATTTCACATCCAGAAAATGAAATGTTTCAAATCAAAACAATGTCCATGTAGTTTTGAACACCTGGAAAAACTATTTAACCTATATAATAAACATATTATAAATGAGTCCTGCACCTCACCTACAGACAATGGCATTTTCTACTGAGCCACCTTTAATGAGTCCTGCAACGCGCATTTGCTCCACCTGCAACAACTTCCAACATCGATTCCAGCACTAGCTACATGACTCATATTACTTACATATCGGAACCAAAACCCAGTATAAAGAACCTACTGGTTCTTTTGTCGAGTGGATGTTTAAATGGTATAAATGAAACATAAATTTGAAATAAATGGATAAAATACTCGAGCTGAGAAAGGTTATTAACAATTCAAGATAACACGACACACAGAAATCACCTAGTAGGAGCATATCCAGCCAAAGGGAAAACATCAGTCCCTTTCTTACATTATAAAGCACATTCAGAAAGGATACTTTTAATTACATTAGTAGCCTGTTGAAACGTTGTTCTTTAAAGTTGCTCCTAACACATTGACACGTCTCAAGTGGAAGAAACAAGAACCAGGACATATAATATTCAGAAACACTCACAGAGGAAATTTATCACCATCGATGTCCGTATTGCACTCATTTCAAGAAGAACAATAAGAACATTAAGAAGGATGAAGAGAATTTAGAACTAACCTCTTCATAAATGCAAAAGGTTCTTGAAGGAGCTATTTGTTTGGCATAGAAAGTGCTGCCCATTGAAGTGGAAGAAAACCACTGGCAGCCAATAGCAGGTACCTGCAACTTGTAGCATTTTAATATTCTGTCAAACTCAAAACTTTGTCCAGTCTTCATATTTTCCAGAGAACCCAGGTACGCTATACATATCGCATGGAAAAAAATTAGTTTTATAGCTAACCTGCCATGAATGATGAGGTTAAATAATACTCTGCTCCACAGTTTACTCGAAACAATTGATATTTCAACCCTTACAAAAACACTAGCGGGCAACAAACTATGGAAAGTTTCTTGTTCTGGTAAAGTTTGGAACGATAACAGGTTAGTATCCTGTGCAAAAAACCTTCAAACCCAAAGAAAGGAGGATTGAGTTAGTTTGAGTTTGCTTAAAAAACAACCACTCTTAACTATAGGACATGAATGCTTGCTATCTATGGCCATTTGTTTATTCTAGAAAGATGAGCTTGCTAGAGAATTTGCAATTTACAAGATTCCATAACAAATATTGTCTTCATTTTTCACCTGTCAAAAAGAAATGGATGAGTCTCATTTCAATTTCTTGTATTTCTTATATCATCCTCAGTTGAAGTAATTCAGTGTACCATGCTATTAGGACCCTATCCACATTTTTAACTAAACGCTCGCTTTTGAGAAGAGGAAAGAGACTAGCCCAAATCTCAGAGTTCAAACCTAAATCAAATCGAGTGATACAAAGCTCCTAGGATTCAAAATGCCACCATCAAAAGAGAAGGGAAAAGGCCCTTATGGAATATAACTTTTTAATGTCAATTGAATACCGCAACCACCAGAAAACGGATCTCCTAGAAAGAATATTATAGCCCCCTCCTTCTATACGCATAACTAGCTAAGATATCAGAACAAGTTGCGTTAGTGCATGAACAAGAATTCCAGACCCTCACTCTAGAGAAATGCACTTCACCTTCAAACATCATTAGATTACATATTTTATAGTATGATTGCGTAAATACCCTTTTGATCTAGAACATATTTTCAGAAATTATAACTCTATAACCCTTTCCAAACTTACTGAACAGTATTACTCATATGTAAATTATATACACAGCTTCTTATAAAACAATTCATCAATGTGCAGAAGGATAAAAATCTCAAGCCAACCATATATCAAAAACCACTTATGCATGAAGTTCTTCTCTCCTATTCAAGTCATTACTGCAAGTAAAATGCCCAAACATGTCCATAATTTGTACCTGGATTCTTTCATAATACTCTAACAAAGTTAGTAGTTTATGCACAAAAATACAGGCCTTTCTTTGAGCCATTGTAGAATATAACAGAATTTCTTTCAACATATTTGTTTGTTCAAGTATTAACTAAACTCAATACCAGAATTCCTGAGTTTGTAGCATCTTTACGCCGTGTAAAGATGACTACTCAAGAACAATAAAGCACACTTTCTTAACCGCAGGGGGGGAGGGGGCGCGAAGAGGGGCTGATTTGTATTTGTTAAACAGGGATAGCATACCTTATTTGCATGAATAATATCAAATACACAATCCTTCACAGTGCAATAAAAACAAGCAGCAAAAGAATGTGTTATTTTCCGTACCCAATACATAAGCACCCTATATTGCAAAACTGCAGAAAGTATACCTGTGTGAAGTTAATCCCATAGGTGACGTGAACTTCTGGAGAAGGAAATGCAGCTACAAAGGAATCATTCTTCCACACATTAACAGGTTCGTTAAGAAAAGGGGCCATTTTCTCACAACTATTCCCACCCCGATCTGTGGCCACCTTTAACCCAACTTGTTCAATTGCTTCCACCCATTCCCTTGCAGACCCATCAAAAATAGGAACCTGTGTCAGTTCATTGGGATATTATTAGTTTACGTGTGCTACATAACCCATATTTCGCAAGCTAGCGCTGACCATTTTCCAGTTTGTTGATAATTCATAGATGTGTTTGCCAGATTTCAAATCAAAGTTCAATTGTTCATACAAGTTGAGGAAATCTGCAAGCATACATTAAACCCCTAAACTATCAAAAAAATTTATCAAATATCTAAAAAACGCATAATCAACCAAAAAAAAAAAGAAGATTATTTGAATTATAATAGTTCTGCACCCAATTTTTTTTTTTCGGCATTTTTCGGCAAATACACACGAATCCAATCTCACATCTTGCACTTGGCAAGACTTGAATCCCTCACCTCCCATTTGACATTGTGAAACCAATACCATTGGACCAAAGGGCTCTTGGTTGTGCACCTAATTTTTCCACCATCAAATCAATTATCTATAAACTCCTTATGCATATAAGGAAATGGAAGTAATCAAAATCAGTTGAAATAACACCCAGATAAATTCAACCATTTTTCACAATGACCTGCCAATAATATATCCAGCATTCATATTCTTCTTAAACTCCCGAGACAGTTGCAACATTTAACCCAGAGTTGAACACAAAAAATTCCTTCAGACTATGAACAACCTGAATACTTCTCAAGACTTTGTTTTACGAGTTTGGGTGAACCCACAATAATCATTTGCACAGTTCATTTCCTAAGTTTTGTGAAGAAAATTATCCATACAAAAATTTAACTCGATAGAACAACAATAGTAAGTACATGAACAAATCACAATCTATTTTATAAAATGAACAATTTTAATTTAAAACAAAAAATTTAAGTTTAAATTGTTCATTTTGTAAATCACATACGATTTATTCATATATCTATTCATGTATGATAAAATTGTATTTTTAAATAAACAATTTAAATCATCATTATTAGAATCCACAAGATAAAATCTTGAGAGATTTTTAAGAGTAGAGAGAGGGTACGAGAATATCTCATCCCTTCATAAAATTTGTTGGGGGTAAAAAACCAATACCGATAAAGTTGAAAAACCTAACCTAACACCTCAACTAGTCACCATAGATGACAGGTAGTCTAATCTCACCTTCTATGGAGCCATCATAGGCTAGAGGATGATGGAACAGGTGAAGAGATCTCCATATATATATATATATATATATATGAGCCCTCATCTATGTAAAGGTATGAACATTTTCTTTCATCTTTCCTACATTATTTTTCTTTCAAGACCCATTT
>JAULJZ010170578.1:0-19065 GCA_032270985.1 Heliamphora pulchella
CAATAGCATTATATGTAGATGGATGGTTAACCACAAGAAATTCGATACTTATCGTTGCGGGGCCTGCCTTCACTGGTACGGTGATCCTTCCAACCGGCCATGCTGGGTCCGTGCCAATACCGATTAGGGGTGTCATGCACTTTTTGAGCGCTAAGTCTTTCAGTCCCAACTTCTGGAATAGGCTGTAGTACATGATGTCTACCGAACTCCCTTGGTCTACTAGCACACGCATTACATCGTAATTTGTAATGCGCCGTGTTAGAACCAAGGCGTCATTATGAGGTCGATGAATTCCTTCAAGGTCCCCCTCTGAGAAGCTGATCCCCTTAATTTGGCCTTGGCTGGGGTCTCCTTCTGTTCTCCTTCACTTACCCTCATCCACCTTCATGGCATGCGCAATGGTCCTGGCATGGTGCCGAACTATAGGTCGGGTGATCAGCTCAGCTGTGCCATGGATCATTTTTACCACGCCAAGTAGAGTATCTCCTTGTTCTGCCCTCTGGTCTTGTTCACGATTCTTTCCTTCCCGAGCAGTCTTCTCGGCGTCAACGAATTCAAGAAAATGCCATGCTTGCACCAAGTCCTCCAAGTGTCTCTTGAAGGTCCTGCACTCTCCGGTCAGGTGGCCATGATCTCGATGATAGTGGCACTTCTTCTTCTGATCGCGTCTATTCGGATCTCCCATCAACTTCAGAGGCCACTGAAAATAGGGTTTGTCCTTGATCTGATCCAAGAGCTTGTGTAGGGGCTCCTTAAATATTGTTTGCAAGGCCTGGTAAGCTACTGACTCCTTCTTCTCTTGGGATTGCTTTTTGGACTTCTGGTCTTTTCGGCCTTTCTCCCTTTTCCTAGGCTGCTTGACTGAGGCCACACTTTGTTCGGCCTGGCTTATATCTTCCTCAACTTTTACATGCTGCTCTATTTTGACCATCAGTTCGGACATGAAGGAGACGGCCTTCTTGGTGAGGGATTATCTCAAGTGACTCTGGGGAGGTAGCCCGATTTTAAACGATACCACAGTAAGTTGCTCACTGCACTCCTCAATCTCATTATAAGTCTCCCAATAGCGCCGAGCATACTCCCGAATTGTCTCTCTGTCACTCTTCCGTAGGGCTAGTAGTGTGCCAAAACTCTTTGGCTACCTACTGTTAGTGATAAACCGAGTAGTAAAAGACTCAGCCAGCTGCTGCCAATTCATGATGGAACGGGGGGCAACTTGTGAAACCAACTGAGGGCAGTCTCCCCCAGGCTGGATGGGAACATGCGACAAAGGAGGGCATCATTCCCACTCCATAGCGCAATTACTTGTCTGTACTGCCGAACATGGCTCATTGGATCTGTCTTCCCATCATACATCTCGAACTTTGGTGGAGAGAACTTGCGAGGTGGATCAGCATTCTCTATGACTTCGGCCAACGGTGACACCGATATCTGTTCAAGGGCCCTCCTTGCCACGTCCTGGGCTGTTCGGCCACTGCCATGCTGCAATCGGGAATCCATCCTTTTTTCCAACTAGAGTCGTAGATCTTGGTTTGGATCCAGTTCGGCCCGAGCAACCCTTTCATGACTTGGCCGAACCAATTCCGTTTTGTCGATTTTGGAACTTCTTAGGCTCACCTCTAGTTCTTTGCGCCTCCGCCTTTGAGGGTGAGTCAAGCTGTAGGAAACCGAACTGTGCTCGGTCTCCTCTTGCTTAGGACTTTTTCTTCGCCTCACACGAGGCTCCCTTCGAGCCTCCTGACCCTGGATCAGTCGCCTGAGTTCATCAATCTCCCTATCACATTGCTCCATTCTCTCTTCCAAATCGTTGATGATCCTATCACGCCTTACCAGTCTTTTTTTGAGTCTTCCCCTCTCTCTTGAAGGTGGAGGAGAGGGCCGTTCCCCCTAGAACTGGTTGTTGAGTATCGGAATTGCCTTCCATTGTGTGAGGCGTCATCCCTATGCCTTCATACTTCTGAAGGAATTCTGGGGGCCATTAGCCTTTCTGGAATGACAGGGATAGATCTTTGGGGGATATCCCCCTGGTTCGGCTTCCAGTGAATCCCGTCAGAGTCTGGCTCATGATTCTGATGGTTCGAGATCGTCGCTCCCACAGACGGCACGAAATTGTGCGCAGTACAAACTGGATTGTCTGTTCGGCACAATCAGGACTAGGTAAACTGGCCCAATACTGATGACCCCGAACAGAGTATGGGCCGGATTCCTCGCTGCCGAATTCACTAGAAGCTGCGTGCTCTGCCGCCGAACTCCTGCAAGGCAGAGAACACCGTTAGCGCCCGCCGACCGGTTGTGACCAAGAGGTACTCCGACGCTCAAGTTAGATATCTCTCATGGAGGTTTCTAGTCAAGAGCTTGGGTTAAGAGTTGCGTACCTGTGGTTGTGAGAGTGCCTTCCTTTATATAGGGGTTGGAACCCCATGAGGCTGAATCCTCCTAGGATTCTACCTCTTGATTCTTTAGGAGGATTCTGCCTCTTGATTCTTTAGAGATTTGCTTCCTATCATCTGAATTTGATTCTTATTCGTTTCCATCCTACTTATCCGATCAAATCGTATCAGGGATGGAAACTAATCCCTCCATTTAGGGGGCTGACATGGGTCTTATTGGTCCGGGCTGCTCTTTCCTAAGGTGGGTCGAATTTGTATGGCCCGAACAACTGATGGTTCGGACTTCTTCGGGGGCTGGACCAGTACGCTTTGGGTTGGCCTCCCTTCTGGGGCCTAGGTCCCATTTAATTAGGCTAGGCTTTAGGGTCATAACTGCTGTCCCCGTCATATTTTATTAAATATTAATTTTGAACCTTACACCAAACGCTTTTATTTTTTATTCTTTCATGACAAATCTTACAGATAATGTAATCAATCAATTAGAATAGGAATAAATTTCCTTTTAATACTTAATCAATCAATTAAAAAAGCTAAAAAATAATTGGCATTCTAAAAAGGGTTCTTGGAAATTAAGGTGATATCCAGACCAAATCTGCATTAATTCAACAATGTTTTTATTGTTTTGGAAAAAGATACAAATTAATGAGTCATTTATTCTACTCTCGTTAAAGATCATAATTCATGACCTTTAAGAAGTAATATTGGTGGGCCGCTTTTTTCTTTTACAATAAGATGTGGATGATTATCTTCACCTTTTGGTAGCTTACGAGTTTACGTCCAT
The DNA here is from genome assembly GCA_032270985.1 of Heliamphora pulchella. Taxonomy (NCBI): domain Eukaryota; kingdom Viridiplantae; phylum Streptophyta; class Magnoliopsida; order Ericales; family Sarraceniaceae; genus Heliamphora; species Heliamphora pulchella. The sequence continues at coordinate 3,172 of JAULJZ010170578.1, forward strand.
TCCTGGTTGGGTATAGTTTTCTTTCGATTTCTTCCCTAGCTGTTACTCGAATTTGTGCAAATGTGTCCACACTCCCTTCTAGAGTTTTATTGGCGATTTCACGTGGTATTCTCAGCTAATGTCATAGCAAATGTTTTTACAATAAAAACATGATGATTTATCTTTATTGAGGATTTAAAAAATAAAAGATGACCTACATTGTGTAAGTTATAATAATTTTTTTGTCGAGGGTACCACTTGACATCGCCTACATAATCTTCTAAATTTTAATTAATTGACTCTCCAAAATAACTAAAAGCTATTTTAAGGAGTTACTTTTTTTTCACGTATAACTCCATTTATGCTCTCTATTTTAGAGAGTCATGATTTTTTTATCATCATTTTTAAATTTAAAAATATAATAATTTAAATAAAAATCTATCAATATAATTTAATTAACACAATTAATTCTAAAGACAATTAAAGAAATAATTTTTTTCAAAAAATTCCTTCTCATGGTTTTTCTAAATGCATTTGCTAAATTTCTATCAGCACACTGTCTTTGTTTATAAGATACAAATTTTTTTACTTATGTTACAAGTTTAAATTGCTAAATTTATCTCCACATTACCACCATGCCAATTCATCCATTCTAAAGATCACACATCAGTTTTGTTGTATGTTCTTTGAAATGGCTGAATTGGTATGGTCCGACCAGAATAGAATTGTTGAGTTTTGGGCTATTCTTTAGTTGTGTGTTGAAGTTGCTATATATGCGTTGATGGGCTGTGTTTGGTGCATCTGTACCAGGGAGACATAAAATAGAGTTTTTTTTATTAGAGTCTTGTTGAGCTCTGAGTTTGGGTGATGCCATGCTTAAGTTTTGGAAGTCGCTAGTCGATGTGATTTGCTGAGTCAATTTCACTGAGTTGTGGGAGTTGTCATATTTTGTTCTTGATACTGTTGGATTTGGATGTTGTTTTCTGGAGCCGGTGCTATGTTTTTATATTTTCTATTGGTGATGGTGTTAGGTGTAGCTTTTGTATTTTTATATGTTGGCTTGGGACCGGTTGTTTTGGCTTTTGGAGTTGGTTCCGTTGGCAATGGGTGTGAGTGCTTTTTTTTATTTTTTATTTTTTATTTTTTGTAGTATTGGTGTTAGGTTGTTTGTTGTTTTTTTCATCTTTTTGTGTGTTTCCTCTCTTGGAATGACTTCCTTTCAATTGTATCATGCTTGGATTTTAGCCTTACTCCCTTAGAGTATAAGTTCAAAGCTATTTTTTTTTTTGATCGGCAAAAAAAGAATTTTATTAAAATAGAAAGAATAAAAACTAAAGGGGATGAACTCTTTTATAAAGAGGCTTCAAACTTTCTCATGGGGTAAAAGTTGTTATTGTTTGGGTGGTGAATATAAATTTCTCTTTACCGATCGAAAAAATTGTACAAAATTTTTAACTTAACGTACAAATTTAAAATGCATGAAATGGGTGTCACCAAAAATTGAAAGAGTGTATATAGTAGCTTTCGAACTACCTAAAAGTTTTTTCAACTCCTTATAAATCTGGAGCTATTTTTTCGAAAGCCAAATTGGCGAGTGTAGTAGTATTTCATTAGAATTATTATTATTTTTTTTACAGATTTCTCACCAAATTGGTGAATGAGAGTTTAGATAAGAAGGGCGTTGGAGATGCTCTAAGAGAGGATAAATTTACTTTCTATCACATTAATGAATATTAATTCACATATGATCTTCAATGCATTCTTATACTAACAAAATCATGCCCATACATTTATACCCAAAAAATTTGTAAATTTGTATGATGATTATGTAAATTTGTAAATTTGTAAATTTGTATCAATATTATTGTTATTTCTTAAAAATATCCAAAAAATTAAAAAACTCCACACCTCCCTAATCACATAACGATATGAATATGTAAATACATTACAACAGAAGATGAGGTCATATTCACACTCTTTACTCTGGTACCTCTTAGATTTCATTTTGTGAGTTTGGAGTAGGCTTACAATTATAATTCAAACTATTCTTTTCTTAAACATCGCAAAGAAAATCATTCATGCAAAATTCAATTGATTGAATACAAATAGATACATAAAAAAGAACACTTTATTATTTCTATTTAAAATAAGATGTTCAAGTTTAATTCGTTCATTTTGTAAAACATAACACGATTTGCACTATACTTATCGATGTTCGATTAAGACGTATTTCTACATAAAGATGTTATATCTAATGCTTACCAAATGAACGATTCAAATAATCATTCTAAGCTCATTCCAAAATCACATAAAATTTTGATGAGTATACGAAGAGTAAAGAAAAGAATATGGAGGGTGCTTCTACCTAATCTCTCATACATTCCCTGTATTTGTTTTGGTCTTCGTTCACATATTATGGTCTTCGTTCACATATTAGGGGTATTTGTTGTAATTATAAACTCATATATTATAGCTAAAAACATATAATTATGATTTAAAGTAAAAGTTAAAAATATTTGTTAAAGTTATATGCTTCTAGCTTAAAACTTTAAAATTTGTGTCTATTAAGTTGGAATGAAAAACCATAAGCAAAAACTTGCAAGCTTATGATTATAATTTAAACTTTTTCTAAACTATAAATTAAAAGTTATAATTTAAGTAAGAACAAACACTCCGTTATAGAAAAAGATAGAGAGAATAAAAGCTGTTTGTTTAGAGGCCCTTTAGACTTGTCTAATTAAATTTCCATTAGACCTCACCAGGGTTCTCCATAGTAATTTCTATCAAACAGAGAGATCCTTTCACCTAGAAATGTGGAAGAGATCCAAAAAAATTCATAAATCAACTTGTCCTCAGTTGGTTCGGTTTAGTTTTGCTAAGTGATGAATTAGTTATGATTCTTAAAATAATTAAACCAGCGTTGTTAATTCGGTTGTTAAGTAAAGAGTTTTTCAAATTGTCGAGATCCAATTTATTAAAAAATATATTTATATTATTTGTACCTTTAGTTATAATTAACCGTTTGTAAATTAAAAATTAGATGAGTTGGGTTCGAGCCGATAATGGAATATGACATATTATTACTTGACAATTTCTTATTAAGCAAAATGGTTTAATTAAATCGAACTCTAATTCTAATTTTGACCAACCAAATTTATTTAGGTTAGCTTGGGTAGCTCTAAAACACTTGTGTTTGAATTAGTTTTTTTTATTGTTTTTTTTTATTTTTGGTAAATTTTTTTTAATATTTACCAAAATGAGTATATTTTTTAGAATTCTCTCGTCATAAAATAAAATAACTTTTTTTTTATCAAAACTTAAATAAAGTTCATTTAAGACAAAAAAAGTTAACTTAGCAAACTTTTTGATTTATTTTTTTTTTAATTTTTTCGTCTTTAGTGAATCTTTTTAAAAACTTGACCCTAACGGCATACTTTTTAAAATTCTCTCATTATAAAGAATAAAAAATATAAAAAAATTAAACTATAAAATAAAAAACAAAATTAAAAGGACAAAAAAAACCTTAAAAAAAAAAGCTTTAAGTCCAAACATAGCTTAACAACAAAGGTCTAGTTCAAAATTTCATAATCCACCTTCATCATGTTACTTCTGGATAGAGTTTTAAACCGGCCATACTGACCCCTACTTCCACCGTCGAAAACCACCATGGCCGCCGCCGTAACCCTTCTCCGGCAATCTCGGCACGGCGCAGTTGTAGTAGCAAGTGCAGTAGGAAGGCTTATAGAAGGGGTAGCAGGAGCCTTCGCCGCCGGGATGCAGCGCGACGCACCTCGCCTGGCAGTCGTCCTTGGTAACACAGTCGTCCAGAATGGTGCTGCAATTCCTCGGCGGCGGCGGCGGCGGTTCCGGCGGGCCGCAGTTGTAGTAGCAAGTGCAGTAGGAGGGTTTATAGAAGGGGTAGCAGGAACCTTCGCCGCCGGGGTGTTTTGCGGTGCACCTTGCCTGGCAGTCGTCCTTGGTAACACAATCGTCCAGAATTTCTTGGCATTGGGTTGCAGCTCCCACTATTGGAACTTGTACTGTACCTGCAGAATCTTAGTAAAATTATTAGTAAAATCATTTTTTCTAAAAAAAAAAATTTAAACTTTTTAAAAATCAAGTTTTTTTTTTTTTTTTTTTTTAGATATCCCATTATTTTCAAACGGTTGAATTTTTTTCAAAATAATTAACTTTTACCTAGTGTTTGACATTTCTAAAAAATTTACTAATTTTTTTACTTTTCTTTACTAGGAAAAAATTTATACACATTTGAACACATTTTTTTTTCATGTAAAATGATTACAATACCCACAAATAAAACAGTTTTCCCAACTTTCCAAACACTAGCTTAAAAGCAAAAAGTAAAAATACTTTAGACATTTTTACCAAAAAAAAAAAAAATTATCCTAATAATTTATTCCAAATAATTTAACTTTTTTCCTTTCCTTTTTTTTTTACAGAAAAAAAAATTAAGGGCTTACCATCTCTCTCCATGGATCGTTATTTCTACCCATCATTATTTGCTACTATTGATGATCACCAACACCTTTGGTCACCACTTCTACTCATATGCCACCACTTTCGCTTTCTATTCCCACTCTTCTCCCACCACCTCAACCTACCACCTCCACCCAATCGATTCACTACCATATTTATCGAATCTTCTACATTTGAACATTCCAAGCTCACCATTATTGGCCCGGATCCCCTCTAGTCATTGTCACCAATCACCATATTGAGCTGCTATAGGCATTCCTATTTACAATGGTGCTGTGAGCCACTTCCCTTCCATTATGGTTCCCTCTAACTACCATTTACTTATTTTAAAATAAAATTTTATAAAAATATATATTTGACAAACATGTTTTTCATTTTTATTTTTTTAAAAAAGCAATGAAAATATGTTTTCTACTTATTTTAAATGAGAAATAGAAAAGTATATTATGTGTGTTTAGTCTAGTTTTTTTTTTGTACCGCTCTTCATCTTTAGTGAATTTTTTTGGTATTATTCTAAATAAATTTAATTTTCATATTTTTCTTATAACGAGAAATACAAAAAGTAAAATTTTCAACTAAGAAATAAAAAATATTCAGATAAGATGAAAAAGCCAACTTAGCAATCTTTTTGGCTTTTTATGACTTTTTTTCGTCATTAGTAAACTTTTTCAAACTCACATGGATGGTTCTTTTAGATTCCTCTCGTCAAAGAAATCGAAAAAATAAAATTTAAACTAAACTATAGAAGAATTCAGAAAAGGAAAAAAAACTACGTCAAGACCATATGTTCATCAACTATCAACAAGGTGTGCAACCATTTAATCTATTTCTGTTTTTCATTTCTCTCTTTGGCATTCTCAAAAAAAAAATAAAAAAAAATAAAAAAATAAAAAGTTGTGCAAGAAGCAATATACCTGATGTGAGCATAAGAACCACCAGGAGAACCAGAAAGGTTAAAGAAATATTTTCTGTCATTGCTGGAAAAAGCTTAGGCAATTTCATGAAAGCCTTGGTTTATATACTGAAAGATTGCTAGCTCTCTCAATATTTGTGTTGGCTGCTATTTTTTTTTTTTGATGATATATTCATATTTAATTTGTAGAATCAAAATGGGATACATAGATTTTAAGAGAGATTTCGGGAAAAGTGCTCTTGTTGTGCTTTAAAATAATTTATTATTTTTATATAATTTTATTATCTGAAAGGTTCATGTTGTAGACCTGGCCGATTACAATATTCACACAAAAAATATGCTTTATTGAACATAGTTATTCATATGATCTTATCACATTTGGCTTTAAATAAATGAATGACTAGTATGTTTTTTAGAATAAGTATTTAAATAAATGTAATTTAATCATATGGTTACTGATGTTCAACAAATTTAATTTTTTGTTTGAAAATTAATTGCAGTCAACAAGATCTACAATATGAATGGTTCATATCATAAAATTAAATAAAGCATTAATATCATTTTAAGGCACACAGAGCATAAGCACAGCAGGGACCATTCACAGAGATTTAGAATCATGCAATGCTGATGTCTTCTTTATTACCTTTCTTATTTTTTTGCAAGTGCAATTATTAGGGTAAATCCGTTTGAGCAATACAATAGAAAGGAGTTATTGTTTGGCGATTTAGATATTTAATTATTAAGATAATATTCAAAAACGTTTTAAATTTAGTTGTTTTTATTTAGATTTTTTCAAAAGTTGGAAAAGTAAAATTTATGAGGAAAATATTAAAAACAACTCTAAAGACGAAAAAAAAATTCTCACTTTCATTTTTTTAAATGTTGTTGGTTTATGATCTAATTGTGAAGAACCAGAAAAGTGCAAAATATATTTGACCATAATGTAAAAGAATTATTTTTACACTCTATTTAATTTGACAAAAACATTTTAGTTTATTAAATATTTTTAAAATATGTTCGTGTGTTTAGTTGTACATCTAGAAATAATGATATTAATAGCTGTGACAGTGTGGGAGTGGTGGTGATTGTGGTGATTGTGGGAGGTGGTGGTAGCGATAGTGGTAGTGGTGGGGTGGTGGTGGTGGAAATGGCGACGATGGTAGTTGTTGTGATTGCAATGATGGTGGCTGTGGCGGTGGTAACGATGGAAGTAGCGATTGTCACCCTCCGTCCTCTAGGTCACGTGAAATACTCATAAATAACTAAATATAACACCAACCCGAGAATAAACTCTCAATATAAAATATATATGCATTGTACATAACTGTCCAAATACTTACATTACACGGTTCTAACACCGAAAAAATATATAAAAATACATGATATAGAAAGAACAAAAAGAAAGACTACAGATCTTTCGCCTCTTCAGCAACCCCGGATCAACCTGCGTGACCAGTACTTGAAAAATATTTTAAATCCCACGCCGTGAGCCAAAGTTCAGCAGAAACTAGACAAACATGCAATATAAGCTAAACATGTTAGGAAAATGAGGTGCAATTTTTTTGGCTCTCTTTCAAGCTATTAAAACAATTTTCACAAGCAACGGGAAAGTAAGGATATAAACCATTTTTGACTCACACGAGCCTGGAAAACGATTTTTAAGTCACGACTGTCACGAGCTGTAACATCAATTTTGAAATTGGTTTAATCCGTCCCACAATGCATTTCATGCAATTTATGTATCTTTTCGGACTTTCGCTGAGGGACCGCAGCCCCTATCTAATGCATCTTCTCGGCCTCTTGCCGAAGGACCTCAGCCCTAACAAATGTACCTTCTCGGGTCCTCCCCGAAGGATCACAGCCCCAACAAATGCACCTTCTCGGCCTCTCGCGAAAGGACCACAGCCCCAACAAACGCCTTGTTAACCAGGATTAACATTCACAGAACCATATGCTCATCTATCTCATCTCATACACATATGCATAACTAAACCAGAGTTTAATGCATAATTCCACGTACCAACATTACGTTTCACATATCCACGTTACACATAACGACATCAAAATCATGTAATTCACCTACATAATTCGTACATAAATAAACTAGAGTTATAAATGCACAAAACCAGTTATAAATGCACATAACCATATATAACTTCACATCATGACGCTGCCCGCCAAATAACCCGACATCCACTCACATGGATAACCAACCACCCAAAAAACCAAACCTAACCCGAAAGCCAACACCAAACCCATAAAACCCCGGTTTCACAAACCAACACATTCCCAAAAAGAACCACGTGCCCAAACACGCCCCGTACCCATCGAAGAACAAGCACTACGCACCTAACTGTGCACCACATCCACATCTAACTATGCACGTCAACCCCGAGGATAGCATCTAAACAAACACTCGAGGTTACGACACGACCCTCGAAACCACAACACGACCAACCAAATCCCAAAATGAATCCAACCGTATTTCAGTCGACTAATCCCATATATTAATCAACTGAATACCATTGAAAACCAATTAGAAACCAAGGAATCAACCACCAAACCACGAACACACAGCTCAGAACCTCAGTCTATTGGACCTCAACCCCTAGTCGACTGAAAATGCACTGGAAAGAAAAAAATCCAAAACAAAAGCAAGTCAGTTGACTCACCTCCCAGGTTCAGCCGGCTGAACCCAAAAAACCATGATCCAGTCAGTTGATCTCCTTGATCTAGTCGACTGACCTCGGGTGAAAACTGTTTTTGAGCTACGATTTCAACGCTCCAAACCCCGAATCAAAGCCTCCAAACTCCCATCCAACACCCTCGGACATGCCCACACCCAAGCCTAACATCAAAATCTCAAAATGAACACCCGACACCCGATTCCATCCACCGAAAATGACAAAAAATAGGATTTTAAACCAAAATCCCGCTTGAACATAAAATGGGTTTTCATGCAGTTTTAACTAATAAAAACACACACGATTACATGTATCACTCTTATAAGACATGAGAGTCTAGGATCCTACCGTATCGAGTCAAAAACTTGACGTCTCGAACCACGTGCAAAATCAAACTTCGTCGAAATAAAATTCCGTCCGGATGGATGCGTAGCCCACCATGCCAATAACAAGGATCAGTAGTTGGATTGTCGAAAATCGATCCCCGGGCCCCCGAGAAGTTAGAGAGAAGGCAGAGAGAAAAAGGAAGAAACTTAGCTGAGAGCTTTTGAAAATATATTTTAAAAATATCTAACGCCAGATATTTATAGGCCACGAAAATATATATATATATATTTTTATTTTTTTAAAACCCGCATCACAGCGCCCAACGACCCCAGGAACCAATCCCGCATGCATATCTATACCCAAATATGCATCTAAAAGCATATAAACATGCTGCAATAAAAACACTAAATGCGCGTCAAAAAACGCTAAAAAAAAAAACGGGTCAGGACCTCACAGTGATGGCTGTGGCGGTGACAGGGTGGTGGCAACAACATGGACAAGGTGATGGCAGTGGTGGGAGGAAGGTGATGGTGGTGGTTTCAGTAATGGTGAAGGTGGTGACAAAGGTGTTAACAACGGTGTTGTAGAGGTGGTTTACGGTACTAGAGGTGATGGTAGTAGTGAGAAGGTGTTAGCGATGGAGTGGTGTTGGCGGTGGGGGATGGCAGTGGTGGGAGGAAGGTTATGGTGGTAGTATCAGCAGTGATGATGGTGGTGACAACGGTGGTAACAACGGTGATGGTAGTGATAGTAGAGGTGGTTGGTGGTAGTGGTGAAGGCTCTAGTAGAGTGGTGGTGGTGGGGGTAGCGACGAGTGCGGCGACAATGGTATGGTGGGGAGTTAGAGGTGGGATGGTAGCCGGCGGGCAAAGAACCCAACTACGTCCTTTTCCGGTCACTAGCCAGCGGGCAGAGAACCCAATCTGCGCAGTTTTTCGATCTTTCATCATAGAGAAACTCGTGCCCAAATTTAAACGATCATTGGATCACAAAATCGGTCCTTGTTGATATACCACATCACAATACACACACGCGAGTCCAACCCAAAATGGTTCCTCTCCTCAACACAACGCCATCAAGTCACCCACATCACATCTCGAGTCCAACCGTTAAGAACCTGGTTCCACTCGCCAACACGCAACCAACACAAGGAATTAAATACATTAACAATTTTCCAACATGATCATGATTAATAATAATTAAACATATTCTCAAATATGAGTCCAACCTAACACTGGTTCCTCTCGTTAAACTCACATCATTACATGTGTTTTTTGATTTTATATTAAAATCCCAACTTTTTAACACCCAGCATAGTTATATGCCACACTAACTCGTGGAATGCAAATACGATAGGTTATCACAACCCTCAAATTTCATTCATCATCTTACACATCCTTTAGATTCATGGGTTTTATTCAAAGTCCTCAATTTCACGTTACACCATTTTTTATCAATTAAGTTAACACATTTATAAAGTAAATCGTGTTCCAATTTCTCAAAATCCAACCAATTTCACCATTCGGGTTCATCGACCACAAAACCCCCAAATTTTCCTTGAGTTAGACCATAATCAAACTCCAACTTTTCCAAAACACAAAATAAAGGTTCTATAACCCAAGATTTATTAAATCATTCATTAATTTCATCATTTAAACCCAATAATCTAAAAAGCCCCAATTTTTCTTTGTTTCCAATTCGAATTAAACCCTAACATTTTATATTATACATTTATTAGGTTCCAACGATAATATTAAGGTAGATCCATCACACATCACGAGAAAACGCAAGATTAAAGTTACTTTAATACCAAACCCTAACCTAGGGTTCAAAAAAACATAGATGTTCATGCTTTTCATGTATATAAACATAAATATTCAACTCATATCAAACAATACTTCAAAAATAGTCATAGATCCTACCTTAAAGATGTTCCACCAACATGAATCGAACCTTTAACGAGCTCCAAACCCTTAGAACCTCGATTGCGCGGCTATAGAGAAGCTCCCAATGCATATCCATACTCTCCAACGGTTACTCACTCTAAGAAACGGTAAGATCTCACCCTCCAACGAATATGGAAAACTCCAAGGAGCTCTATAAAGAGAACCCTAGACCACCCTTAAACCTTAGAGAGAGAGAGGAGGAAGGTGAGAAATGAGAAAACAAAGCCAAAACCCGTAACTTATAGCCTCTGCCCGACACAGACAGATCGATCGGTCTCAAGATCGATCGATCTGTCTCCGCGACTGCACTGTTGGTCTGACTTTGAACAAGTATATCTCCTTCATCCGAACTCTAAATAGGGTCGTTCTTGTACTCAAACTGAAGCCCCAAAAGTCTAATTTCCAATGGTCCTAACCTCAAACCAGAATTCATTTTTTTACAAAAAGTTATGACCAAAATAGTGAAGGTATGTCACTTTTCTTCACACACCTTTTGCATATTTTTGCTCCGACATCATTTGGAATCTTATTTTCTTCCTAAACATGTCTTAACATGCGTGTTCAAGCTCAAGATACTCTTCAACGACTTACCGAAATCAAGTTTTAATTCTTATCCAAAATTCATAGTTAATTCGTTTTAAATTAGAACGGGTTGGGTCACTACAAAAAATATCATTCGTGATTATTTGAAATTCAAATGGAGCATTTTTAAACCAAAAGGTATGACATTTCATTTACAGTGGCCAAATGGTACTGTGAATGCAGTTTTATATCGATCTTTTTCATTAATTTGGACTTGCCAAAACTTGATTTTATGTCAAATTTAGAAAAGATTTTTTTCTTGATGTAATCGATTGAGTAAATTTTTTTTATTAGGGATTGGATATGGAATCCATTGCTTTGTTGTGTTATACTCCAAACTAGAGAAATCACTATACAATACAACTTCAAAAGTTTAGGAGTTTTATAAGTACGCAAAATCCAGAATTACCAAACACGAGAAAACTCTGTCTTAACAAATTTATAATTTTCTCACTATTTTGAAAGTTTTATACATTGTAAAATAGAATATAACTAAATCAATTTAGTTTTATAAACTAAAGTTTTATAAACTATTTTGAAAGTTTTGTAATTTGTAAAATAGAATATAACTAAATCAATTTAGTATTATTTATAGTTAAAAATAATTTTTTTACCTTTTCTAATATTGTTAATTTTTTTTTTACTTTCTTTGTTTGGCATTGCATGCAAAATTTAAGAAAGAGGTTAGATTAAGTCACAAAGTCACAAAATGCGTTTAGGCACGAGCAATTTGCTAGTGTGTGTATAATTTTTTTTTTGTGACTTTTGAGACTTCAGAAAGATATAACTTTTTTTTCTTGTTTTTTCCAATCATACCACTGGGTCAAGTAGTTTGACCATGACTCACAAATATAAATAAATTTCACTTTTCTAGTTCAACAAGATTAGTCTCAAATCAAACCTAATATGGTTTCTTCCGTAGATTAATTTCATTTTTGTCCAAACCAAACTTGACATTTATATACTCAAGGTTCCTCATCAATTGTTTCCCTATTCATCCAATTTTGATTATAGATTTAACTATAAAATCATAGTTCAAGTCACAAGGCCTGAGTCAATATACATAAATTTCACGTTCAACATTCATCCAATTTTAATGAGCCCAACCATTTTAACATGAAACCAAAATAAGCAAACTATAAATATTGTTAGCATCCTCAATTCTCATAATTTAACATGCAAAGTAATTTAACTCAATCATAATTTAGCATGATTTTAAATTACAGCCCTTAATGTCCCCTTTTAAGTCCATTCACAATGAAATTCAAATCTTCCAATTACTTTTCATAAGATTGAAACTCACTAAGTTTCAAATCATATTCATTAATCATGAATTTGCCCTTCATCGCACAACTAATATGTTATATCATTCAAGCATAACATTTTTGGCTCCATGTTCCGACACCTCTTTCAATTGTTATAAAACCAAATCAATTTCACAATTCCATGTAATTAATTTATAAGTCATCACAATTCCATGTAATTAATTTATAGGTCATTCCAACTTGTTTAATGCTCAACACAAATATTATATACAACATAAAGTGGGTTTCAAATCCTCAATTTGACTTAGTCTTCTTAAGATTCGAACTTTACGGCAAACCCAACTATGGTTATATACCATCATTCTCATGCTTTCTAGTTAAATTACATCTTTACTCTCAATTCACACTAATGTTTTAAAATTCGGATAAAACGGTTCAATCGATTGAATCGGTAACCGGGCTGGCTAACGGTCCAAATTGACCCATTAAACCGGTTAGATATGAAAACCGTTCTTGTTAATGAAAATTGGGCAAACCCACGGTTGAACCGGTGACCCGGTAGAACCAGTCTCGGTTCACTAAAATCGCTCAGTTTTCAAATTTCAATTTAAAAATTCTATTATTTTTCATTTTTTCAACTTATTTTTTTTTATTTTTTCAACTTAAAAATCTTAGAAGTTATTAGAGATGGCATCGACTTTGGATCTTTTGTTGATGTGAACATTGATAAAGAATTAAATATTCCGGGCACTAGTAACAATAGGAATGATGATGAAGATGATTGGTTTACTCATGATTTTTCAAGGGTTTAAGCAAAGAAAAAAATATTTATCATTTTTTTTGGAATAATTGTAATGTAGTAAACTCTAATACTTTATGCTTTTATTTGGTTTATGTTTTATTATGTTTGTCACTTATATTTATTTTATTTTAACTTGAGGATCAAGGATGCTCTAAATTTTGATTATTTTTGTTGGAGATTCTAATTGTTTAATTAGATTTATACTTAGATTATGAGATGTTCTTATTTTTTTATTTAGATTATGAGTTAGATGTTATTTTTATTTAATATTTATAATTTTAAAATTATTAATTATGCAATTATGACATCACGGTTTGACTCTGGTTCGATTGCAATTGAACCCGTGACTCGTCCACTTATTCTTTTTTCTGGTTTGCTCAACGATCCGATTTTTAAAACATTGATTCACACATTAGCTTATATAGATATCTCATTATAAGCTTTGATTATATCACTCCATTCCAACTTCCATAAAATCAAGTTAAGAATTTTCAAGGTTAATCTAGGGTTCAACTAAATCTCTCAAATTATGAGGGTTGTAAGAAATTCTCCAAATCTTGAGTTAGGTAAAGAATCTTTGCCCACCAATCCACACATCCCCAAGTTAAATAGCTTCATTTACAACAAGAACGTCCCAATTTTACTATAGAATTCGAACCCTATGTATTCATGTCAATCATTCCAAGAATTTAGACAAAATCTTCAGTTCTCAAACATAAAAATTAGGGTTTCATGGAACTCATAAAAAATTACAAATCACAACAATTCACCAAAATTAGTCAAAATCTTACCTTTTTGAGTTCCCAAGCTTCGAAATTTGCCAAAGATCCCAAACCCTAGATTCCCCCCTCTTTAGATGATTAGAAGTGAAGCTCTTGTTATCTAGAACATGAATCCCCGTTGGTTTCTTCCAATCTTCAGGATAGATAGGGATTGAAATTGAGCTTACCTCCATAAAAGCAAAAAAAAAAAGAAAAAGAAAAAGAAAAAAAAGACAGAACAGAAGGAAGAAGAGAGGCGCCGGGTGATGGGAAAAGAATTAATTGTTATTGCATAACGACATCCACGCACACTTTACATATCATGCATTGCACCTTTATTAGTCATTATTCTACGAGTTTCGGCTCATATTTGTGGATGGCATGTTTTTACAAGTTCACATAATAAAGAGAAGGCATGAAGAAATGATTTGGACTTTTAGATAGATTTTTGAAAAAGGAAAGAAAGGTATTAAGTTTATGATTGAATTATGAAAATTATATATGTAAAGTGTAAAGAAGTTGTGGATGAACTTCTATGAAAGAAGAATCATGTATTTATATTTAACATTTTAGTCCAAAGTCCCGTATTGTGAGACCTTAAGAAAGTTATGAATTTCTCGTGGATGAATGTAATTATTTAGAGACTTGAATGAATTTTATGATGATTGGATGAAGTTGACATGTATGGTTTAATTTTTTTTTTTGGGAGGAATGTAATTGTAATGATATTGAGATTGATAGTCATTAAATAGTTTTAAATTGTGATTAGGTGTTGAGATCAAAGCAGTGTCTAAGTATATTATATTATTTGTGTTTGAACAGGTTATATTGTAAATGGAAATTATCCAAAAAATAGAAAAAATTCTGCTAATTTTTTTAAGAATTACACTTAGAATCTTTTTGAAGTTTGGGAAGTAACATCTTCTTAAATAACTTAAATCTAAGAGTTTTTCTTTAAAGGCGATTCTAACCATAGATTGAATTTTATAAAAATGGGTTCCATTTATTATTCTGTAAAATTGGAATTATCATGTGGAGTTCATGTTCCTCACGTTCGAGGGCGTGACAGAATGATATATTTAATAAAAAACTAAATGGATGGTTTGGAATGGACTTGGCATAATCCTAATGTCTGCTATTACTTTGCACACCTCTGCTGCATTGACCCATGGCCCATAAACTGCATATTGCTGAGCATTCTACCACCCTTTTGGATCCATTGTGGGCTTATTCTGGGCTTACCTAAGTAATTCAAGCAGTTATGTTGTAGAATTTGTCCAAAAAAAAATATTCATATAAAAAATCAATTAATTGAATGTCAATAATCACATGATCAAATTACATGAATTTTGAAAAAAAAAAATAAACGAACTATTATTAAAATTATGCATGCAGTTTATTTTTTTAGAATAAATATAATTCGATCATATATCTCCAAATATCTAATTATTATTATTTATATATAGGTGAATATTTTCACAAACTCTAGGACATTACACCAGTGAGGTAGACACAACATGAAGTCACAATTGGCCCAACAATAGGGTGCAGGTCCCAAAGAAGAATAGAGAGAATTCAAATACTAAATAATGCTGTGGTTGAAACGAGGCCTACAAAAGGTCTAAGAACACCTTTCATTTTTTTTTTTAATTCCTTTGTTTGTAAAATTACCATTAGTGAGAAATCAGTAAGGAGATTCCTCCCAAGCCCAATATCACTCCAAAATATATATATATTGAAGGGATTATTTTTCTATTGGAACTCGTACCAAAATATTGTCTAAATTTTGCCACTTAGGCACACACGGCTTTATTTTTCTATATAGAAAAAGGCATTTTATTTGTAGGTTTAGAGTATAGCGCACTTTATAAAGTTGAAAACTCTAGCTGAGCAATGCGAGATTCTATCCTCTTACATTAGCCCCTAAGCGTGTGGATCCACGTAATGGAACTAAAGTTTCCATAGAAGCCGCCAAACGAAGGGACTACCTCTCTTTTAGAGCTCGCACTAAGATATTGTCTAATTTTTGCTACTTGGGCACGCACTCTATTAATTGTTTTTGCTACATAAAAATGTTCTCTTGGTAGTTTGAGTGTGTAGCACAACTTATAGGGTGAGATGAGAATCCAACAATGTGA